>APFE031479411.1:29758-71685 GCA_000404065.3 Pinus taeda
TTATTAGACATTTGTAAGTACCAACGAATGAAACTTTTTTACCATATTAAGTTTTAATAACAACGACAAATTGAATGAATATACATCTAAATATTTTATTTATAACCCATAGTAAGAAAAATATTTTTACCTTATTAAAATGTAATATCAACAACAAATTGAATGATCATAATAAGGTTGGGGTTATTGATATTTTATAATTCTTTTAATTGAAAATAATTAAAGATACACATTAATTTTTGTTTTTTATTATAGTTCCCATTGCTTTTTTATTTAAAAAATATTCCATTTTTATTTTAGGAAAAACACATATCTATGCCATATTAAACATAGATTGAATTGCACACCACCCTTATACTAACCTATAAAATACCTCTTGAAACAACAAAACAGTAACATATAATTAAGTAATATTATTAAGTAATAATTACTTGGATGCGGGTGAATTAAATGCTTATTAATGGAGGTTTTCAACAACGCTAGCGTTCAACTTTGCCCGCGGCAGGATTGCACATTTCTCCACGCTCATTCACGACTCATGCAAGCTCACACAAGGCGACAACAGGTCCGCCTGCATTTCGACTTAATTGTTTCACTCTGGTCAAGACAAGACTCTTGCGATTTTATTCATGGCACATTCAGTTCTCCTCTCCATTATCTACTCCTCGCCCTCTTGCCATTGCTCACTTCAGACTAAGAATTTCTGTAGCAGATGGGATGCAACCATCAGCGTTCGACTCTTGGGGGCTATTGCTGCTAGAATTAAGCTTTCCTTTTCTCAGGCCCAGCTCTGCTCTCTGAATTTTTCTCGGTTTTCCTTCAAGTTGTCTCATATCCCATCTTCAGTTACCTGCTTTGCAACGTTCTCCCTTCGCAGCCTGACCATGGTACGCCATCGCATGCGAAGCCGTTATGGTGGAAGTTGTGGTGGTCGTGGGCGTTCTCAGACTGCTCATTCGGTTGATATGCCTCTGGCTCCTGCTTCCTCGCCCTCATCTCAAGCAAATTTGCCTCAGCCCAGCACTGCCTGCAAACCTTTCCCGCATAATACTTTCCAGACCACCCATTTTAAGTTTCAAAGCAGCCTCAACAAGCCTATTATCTCGGCCAGCATTACCATCATCTTCTCGAAGGAAGAGGCTCAGCCTAATGTTACAGAGCACACCTCGGCGGAGCATTCTCAGGGCGACCACGACAGCGAGCAGAATATGGAAGACGAAGGCAACGTAATCAAACGCGGTGATCTGCATGTCGAGGGTAATGCTCCTGATGACGCTCAGCCACCAGGTGGCAACTCCCATGGGGCCTCTGTCTCGATTGACATTGCAGGTAGTTCTAGCGGCAACCGTCGTTCGTCGGATCATCCAGGTGGCAGTAGTGTTGATGACGAGGCAAAGGCCGGTGAGTTCTGGTCTAGTAAAGCATGCCCTGTTGTGGAGGAATATCCGGACCAGGACGCAGTCATGTGAAGCCTCTTGGCCCCCTGCTTGCTCCCCCAGCATTTTATTTTGGTTCACCTTGTCACTTTGTTTTGGTTCTATGGTTCAGTTAGTGTCTTTTTGTTTTGGTTCTATGGGTTCTGCAGATTTGGATAGCTTCTCTATCTTTTGTTGTTGGTATCAACAACTTCATAGGGGGTTACTCCATATCCTCTTTTCGGTTTTATCGCTATATTCCGGTTTCCATGTATGGTTTTTGGCATCCTGTAACTAGTTCTCCCAATCTTGAGACAGTTTTGATGAGGTGAAGGCAAGTAGATGCTCTCATCTGAGGTTTCAACCTCCTTGCAATATTATATTATATTTATTTCCCTTTAATAGAATTTGTCTTTACAGAAGAAAAAAAATATATATATTATTAAGTAATAATTAAGTCATATTATTAAATAATAAGTACCTACAAAAACATCTTTCTTACTTTGTGTAATTAGAAAATAAACTCGTTGAGGGTTCCTAATGGTTAACCATTATAATTATGAGCTTTTTATTATTGTAATTACCTAAAATATATATTATTAAATTAAGGTTTCAATGCTTTAACAATACATTCCAAACGATACATTCCAGTAGATAGGAGTAAATTGAAGTTTGAATTTACTAATTTTGTTTCACTAAATAAATCTTATTTCTAATTAATCTACATTCCAAAAATTAATATAAATTTAAATTAATTTAATTTAATTTTTTAAAACTAAATTATTTTATTAAATTATAATATTATTTTTTTATGAAAATATAAATGGAAATAATGAAAGATTTATTAAATATCTCGTATAAATATTTATTAGTAATGGTAATCATGACTTGGTTTAAGCATTTTTAAATGGATCGGGGCTAGGTTATATATATATATATATATATATATATTTCTAAAAAGTATATTAAATTAAGAATATACAAATTTTACATTTTTAGGATTAAATACGAGAATGATTTATATTTTTTTTTTCTCTTTCATGCATCAGTCTAACCTACATAGCTATTTATAACAATGGAAATTTGGACCATATCTCTATCTCTTTGGGAGAGCTCCACAACCACCAATTCAATTTTGTTCGTTATCTCTTTTTGACATTTTGAGTGATTTGTTCGTTATCTCTTTCTTACTTTCTGAGTGATTTGACTCATGGTTGCACTCTTGGTTGCTAATTGTAGGCACAATCATAGATGATTCTCTTTCATTGTCCTTTACTGAAAGTTTCTCCTCTACAGAGGGATAGGGTTGTGTCATTGAGGGCTAATATGGAATTAGATAAGTTGAGTTGTCAATAGGTGTATTCTATTTCTTAGAGCCTTCTTCTGATTTGTAGAATTCTTGGGGTTTGTTGCTACCTTCAAACTCCATCATCCCCGACTACTTTTCTTTGGATCCTAGGTGGAGAAAGTCCCTTTAGAAGAGGGACGTGAATTCTAAGGATGCCCTGGTCATTGAAAAATTGTATACCATAAAGTTATATTTTCATAGTCTAGTGGTTGCATATACTCCTTACCATTGCACATAAGAATGATTCTCTCTAGTAATCCTTCATTAACGTCCACGTATGCGGACAATAGTGAGCGTTGACACCCTGATTAGCCGTTCGGGACATTGAAATCTAGCCAAGTTAGGGATAATGGTCAATCAGTTTTGGGATAACCTTAATATGCGCACCCCTTTTTCCGGTTGGTTGGGTGGCATTTGGGATAACCTGAAGTGTGGGATAACCTTAAAGAACTACCCTTCTGTTTCCTGCCTTAGAAGGGTGAGGATATATGGTAAATTCCCTAATGAAAGATGGTGTTGCTACCCCGTCCAACCATACCAGCAAAAAAGACCAGTACTTTACTTAGCAACCATTTGACCCAACCCAGCAAGCTAGCAAGACAGAATCCAGCCAGTTATAAAGGCGTAAATCTGTCAAGACAATCTTTCAGTGTCTATTTTGTTGAAAATGCGGCAAGAAAATATCAGTTTGACTTTGCCTTAGTCAAACTAGAGAAAGTTTGAATTTCTATTTCCGCATAAATCTTGCACGTAGTTAACTGAGGTGACATGGCACTTGTCACTCAGTTAACTCATTTAATTTGAGTTGGGGAATCTTAAGTTTAGCTTGATATGTTTGGCTGCTAATTTGTAGCAATCTATTTTAGTTAATTTGAGTTATTGTCTGTTAAACTAGTTCTAACTATTAGAATAAGTAGTGGAGGTCAAGTTGTGGAAGTGGAACTTCAACCACACTAAGTGATCAAGCATCCTAAAATAATTTTTGCATGCAGAGAATTCAAGTTACCCAGTTGAGATGGAGCTTCCAAGGCAATGTACTTTCACTTGTAGCATATGACAATGTGTACAGGTGTTGGATGCAGTAAGAGGAAGGACCTAAGGAAATTGCACAATTCAATAGTGGGAAATTCGTAAATTATAGGGGCCAATTTTCCAGAGGAACAACACAAGGAAATAAGAACTTGGAGGGCTTGAAAATTGGCTAAATGTTGGCCAGAGTCAGTCAAGCAAGCATAGAGATAAACTATACACTTTTAGGGTGTGCTCAAGCTTGAGAAAGCATATGTATTTCATCTATATTCTCTGATTAATGAAATATAGATAGTAAGGGGTTTTCAACAGTTCCTTTTCCCTAGATAAATATCCGTGCATGTGTGATGTTTCATTTTGCATGTCTATGATTTGTGCTCTAAATGGTGAATTAAATTTTGTGGATCAGTAGAGTAGCTTCAAGACTACGAAGATGGATTTCAATGTACTCTGACTAGAGTATGCCTTGAAAGGAACATCAAACTTTGTTTCATGGAAGGACCACATGGAGGTAGTATTGGATGACAATGGGCTGCTAGAATAAATCAAGATAGATGTAGAAAAACCCCAAGTATCTCATGCCTAGAATCTTTCTCAGAGGAAGAAAGATGTGGCCATGGTGAGGAGAATCATATTGGAGAGAATACATGATCATATTGTCTCGAATCTTCATGGAAAAGAGACTTCATTTGTGATGTGGAAAGCACTGACATAATTTTTTAAAAATAGTAGTGACCATAGGAAGTTGGCACTCAAGGACAATATTTGGAGTATCAAGATGCATAATAATGACACAATTTCGCAATATTTGAGAAAGTTTACACAATGTCGTGATGAACTTGGCAGGGTCAGTGTTAATTTCCCTAAAGAAGACTTGTTAGCTCTAGCCATTCTCGACCTTTCCAAGAGATCGCATAGCTATCAAGTTTAGGTAAATGGTAGGGAGAAACTACCAAATTGGGAGTGCTTATGGTCCGACCTGAAACATGAGGAAATAAGGTGGAATACCAAAGACGAGACTTCAACCAAGGGCGAGGATGGGAAGAACTATGCCTTGGCTAGAAAGGAAAAGAAATGGAAAGGGAAGAAATACAAATCCAAAGAATAATTGAGTCAAGGTGGAAAGAAGAAATACTTGTCTAGAATCAAGTGCTTTCATAGTCATGAATTCATGCACTATGCCACGAAGTGTCCACACAAGAAGACAAGTAGGAATACCTCTGGAGGAGTCACAGGTGAACCTTTGGCTTCATAGTTTGATCTTGAATTTACTCTCATTGCATGCATGGGCATAATAGTGATGGGAAGCGTGTGGTACCTGGACAACGGTGTATCATTCCATATGACAGGGAATATAGATTTTTTTAGTGATGGAGGAGAACGATCTCCATATGCGCATCCAAATAGAAGATAATGGAAGTTACAGTGCAACTGAGATTGGTATAGTCACCTTTGAGACGGAATCAAGCTACCCTCTCAGACTCAAGGATCTTATGTTCATTCCAAGTCTAAAGAAAATCTTGTCTCCTTTGAAGTTTTGGAATAACGTGGTTATGATGTGATATTTCCCCACAAGATAGGTGAAGAAGGTTGGGGTTTGTGTGAAGAACTTCTACAATCTAGCTATGGAGGATTGTGTTGCATTGAGCACAAAGGAAGAGAAGGTGTAGAGTTGCGATGTCAGTGAACTTTGGCATAAAAGACTTGGTCATTTAAATCATAGCGCTTTGAAGATCATGCAACAGATAACCATATGATGCCCCAAAGGAGCACTAGAGTAGTAGGATACATGCAAAGGGTGTACCTTGGGGAAGTACACAAAAGCCACTTTCCATGATCGGGATAGGAGAGAACATGTAGTCCTTCAAAGGATCCACTCTGATGTCTGTGGACCTTTCTTGACAGCCTCCATTGCTAGGCACAAATATTTTGTCGTCTTTATTTATGACTTCTCACGGACGTGTTGGATCTTCTTCATGCGAAAGAAGGATGAAACTTTATCCAAGTTCTTAGAGTTTAAGGCACTTGTGGAGAAATAAATGGGCAAGAAGGTGAAGGCTTCCAGGGGCGACAATGGAGGTGAGTACATGTCGAATGAGTTTAAAAATTTATATTCAAAAGAAGGCATTCAATGAGAGTTGACAACACCCCAAAACCCATAGCTGAATGGGGTGCTTGAGTGGAAGAAGCATAATATTTTGGGAGCATCATGGGAATTGTTGCATAACCAAAGCCTACCTTTGCACTTGTGGGCTGAACCATACAACCCAACGGACTATTTTCATAACAGGTGTCCTCATCGAATTCTTGGCATGATCAAACCAGAGGAGGATTTCTCAGGGAGAGATATGATGTGTCACACTTCATGATTTTTGGAGCCTCTATTTACTGCCATGTCTCCAAGGAATCAAGGAAGAAGCTAGCGCTGACAACATAATTGGGGGTATTTGTGGGTTACACAGAAACTCCCCACTACTATTGTGTGTATTTTCCATCCCTCAAAATGGAAATTATGCGAAGGGATGTAAAATTTGATGAAGACAAAGGAGGAGCCTGAAGATGTTGTGGAGCATCCATAAGTTAAGGAGAAGAGAGTGGAGAAAGCCACTGAAGCATAACCATCCAGAAAAGGAAGGAAAATGACCAGAGAAGTTGAGATACTTGTGTAGGATGCAAGGGAGAATGTGGGTGATCCTTCAAATTAGCACAGGTAGAAAAGGTCAAAAAATCAATATGCTGGCTGCATGGCTCTAATGACTGAGCTAGTAGAGACTGAGGCATCCTATTTCAAGGAAGTAGTAGAGAAACTAGTATTGGTTGATGTAATGGTGGAGGAGTATGAACCCATTATAAAGAATAATGTTTGGGAAGTGGTCCCAAGACTATAAGACAAATTAGTTGTGGGCTTAGGATGGATCTTCAAGGTGAAGCATGCAGAAGACGGAAACATAGAAATGTACAAGGCCAAATTTGTGTCCAAGGGGTACTCTCAGGTTTATGGAATTGAATATGGGGAGAAATTTACTCCTGTAGCGAGATACTAATCTATTATATTAATCCTTGCTATGGTTGCACATATAGGGTGGAAGATCCACTAGATGGATGTGAAAACAACATTCCTCAATGGAGTTATTGACGAGGAGATCTATATCGAGCAACTAGAAGGCTTTGAGACTTGTGATCGAGAGTCTCATGTGTGCAAACTTAAGCGAGCATTATATGGTCTCAACCAAGCACCATGTGCTAGGTACACCAAGATTGATATCTATCTCACCGGTTTGGGCTTCACCAAAATTGAAGCGGATGTAAACCTATATCATATTTTGGTAGAAGGTAAATTGCTGATTATTGTTTTATATGTTGATAAATTAATTTTTACTAGTGATGAGTAACTAATTAGATCTTGCAAGGAGGACCTTGAAGGAGAGTTTGAGATGAAGGGCATGTGCCTCATGCACTACTTCCTTGGATTGGAAGTATGGCAAGGTGGTGGGGAATTGTTTGTCTCTTAGGGCAAGTATTCCAATGAGATACTTCAGAAGTTCTGCATGGACAGGTGCAAACCCATGGAGATTCCTCTAGTGACCAACTGGAGGAAGAAGGATCCCACTTGGGTGAGGTAGTGGATGCGACTGTTTGCCAACAGTTGGTGGGATCTCTCATGTCTCTTGTGAACACACAACCAGACATGTACTTTGCAGTTAACCAACTGAGCCAAGCAATGGTTAGGCCAACCAAACTATTTTGGAGGGAAGATGAGCATGTTCTACGGTACCTCAGAGGAACTACCAAGTTTGGAATTTGGTACAGATGTGTAAAGGGAGTGAATCTATGTGGCTTAACCAATGTAGATTGGGCAGGGAGTCCATTTGACTGGAAGAGTACATCAAGTGGAATTTTTAGTGTTGGCTCTGCAATGTTTTCTTGGTACAATAGGGAGAAAATATCTTTCGCGCTCATCTTGGTTGAAGTAGAATACATGGTTGCAAGGTAGGCAGCATGTGAGGCGATTTGGATTTTTAAATATACTTCTTGGCTTCTCTGGTCAAATGATGGATCCAAATTTTATTTACTGTGATAATCAGAGTTGCATCAAACTATCTAAAAATCATGTTTTTCATGATCAATCCAAGCATATTGATATCTGGTATCACCATCTACGAGATTGTGTGTAGAGGCAGATTATGTTTTTGCAGTACATTCTGACAGAGGCACAAGATGTTGATATTTTGACAAAGGCCTTGTCAAGAGGGAAGTTCGAGTTCCATAGGTACATGATAAGATTGGTTGATAATCCCTTTCTTACTGAGAGGGAGTGTTTAAAATGCAGCAAGAAAATATTAGTTTGACTTTTCCTTAGTCAAACTAGAGAAAATTTGAATTTCTATTTTAGCAGAAATATTGTAGGTAGTTAACTGAGGTATGGCAGTTGTCACTTGGTTAACTTAGTTAATTAAATTTGGGGAATCTTGATTTCAGTTCAATATGTTTTATTACTAATTTGTAGAAAACTATTTTAGTTAATTTGAGTTATTGTTAGTTAAACTAGTTCTAACTATCAGAATAACTAGTGGAGGTTAAGTTGTGGAAGTGGAACTTCAACCACATTAAGTGATCAACCAATTAACTGATCAATCAACCCAAAATAATTTTTGTGTGCAAAGAGTTCTATTTACCCAGTCGATATGGGTATTCCAAGTTAGCATATTATCACTTGCAGCATATTCCAATGTGCACAGGTGGTGCATGCAATTAGAGGAAGGACATAATGGAATTATGCAATTCAATAGTGGGAAATTCCTAAATAATAGGGGCCAATTTCCCAAAGTAATAGTGCAAGGAAATGGGAGCTTGGAGGGCTTGAAAATTGGCTAATTTCTAGCCAGAGTCAGTCAGTCAAGTAGAGGGATAGACTATATGCTTGCAGTGTGTTCTCAAGATTGAGCATGCATACTCATTTAATCTTTATTCTCTAATTAATGCAATATATATAGTAAGGTGTTTTGAGTAGTTGTTTTCCCCTAGATAAATCTTTCTGCTTGTGTGATGTTTCCTTTTTCATGTATATAATTTGTGCTCTGGATGGTGAATTAACTTTTGTAGATCTTTAAAGTACCTTCAAGTCTTGTGATTTAGTAAATTTCATGAACAATTTTGAATCTACACATTAATTTCTACATATTTAAATGAAACGACCAAATGAATCTCCAATAACTTCAAGGATATCTTGTCGGATCTAATGGATATGTAAATTTGAGAAACTTACCCATACTAGATTAGCCAAAGATTTCATGGTGAGAGGATTTAAATCCAGGAACCATGGTCGAAATGAAAGGCCAATGCAACCCAAGAACTAGGGACCTTGGTTGAAAACCTTCTTTGGATCTTCCATATCTTTAAAAATGGTCACAAAATATCCTCTCAAGCACAAAATAAAATCTACATTATAGGACCAGTTCTGATGAACCCAATCTCAAAGGGCAAGTGCCAAGGGCCAAAATCCATTAAATCAATAGATAGTCACTCGTCGCTTATAATCTTCCACCTTTATCTTAGCCATTACATCATTCACCTCGAGATTATGGTTATCCTTTGATTGTTATAACACAAAATCTTGACCAGATAGATCATTTCAAGTCTAGGAGCTAATGCCAAGGTTGAGAGCATCCTTAAAAGACTTGGGCTTAGAAGTTGTGGATGCCTCCTCACCCATGACACTACTTTTCACGCTTGCAATGAGAGAGATAGAGGCATCCCTCTTAATGCCATATTCTCTAAGGCCATTTTCCCTATTGAGTTTCCTCCCCTCATATAAGAACCTATTGAAGGTGCTAGACCTGCCAACATGTCAGGGTATCTCCCCAGTAAGAAGTCCCAATTAGACCTCAGACCATTGGGTGTAGGAGTCACAATAGTGGGTCATATTGTAATGCCTTGACCGCGGTTTTGCACAAAGGCAAGTAAGATGTCCCTATTTGTAACAAGGGTGTGACAGCTGCAATATGTCAAGGAAGGTGCATGAGAGGTTCTAACACACTAAGGGTGAGGTGAGTGAACCCCTTGGAAACCTGTAATAGTACGCGGCTTGCAAGGGAACACACGAGAGAAAATTCATCACAAGCTAAAAAGCAAGTTAGTGAGCAATCCAAAGTGATGGTTAAACCAACAACACATTTTAGAAAGATTCATACATACTTGTACAGAATAGTCCATACATGCTTGCGTAAGCAAACAAATACATATGTCATTTAGAGTAAACAAGGTAGCTGGAATAAAATACAACATATGCATGAAATGTGTTGCCTCTATTATATTAAGAAGTGTAAGTTCCGGTCATACAATACATCCATGTCCAACCACTATTTCGAATAGTGTAATGTTACAGCCACAACCGCCTACTCCTCCAAAAAGATATACTAGATTTGTGCAGTGGAGAAGCCAAGGTGCATTATAATACTGTCTAAGATACTCCTATCAAAGCATGGCTGACTAAAATCCTTTTCAATGAGTTATGAGGAACTATTTATAGCAAAGGGTGGGGTGGCCCTTGACATTCCCCTTTGTGATAGTTCATCTACCCTCATGAGTCTTCATCTACTCTATAATTGTTACATCCAACTATCGACACTTGAACCTACACTTGACAAGATGTTACATTACAATGCACATGTTCCCACGTGAGACAAAATGGCTTGAGAAATCCATGCATGACATCACTATGACTTGGACAACTATTGGAAGACCAACTCTTCAACATCCTCATGGTGGTCGACAATAGCGAACTGGTGCCAAGATCGGTAGTCCATGATGGTGTCCATGTAATCTAAGGTGCTATCTTTCTGGAACCTGATTCTTGCCTCCATAGCATCTGGGTACACTGATTGGGCTCCTCTGTCGAACTCGTCCAATATCATGCGCATCATTGTCTTCAACACGGTCGGACCAGCAACATACTTGTGGATGGTGTCTGCACTAATCAACAAATTTGGGCTAGTGGATATGCGCATCAACTCATCAAAGTATGAGTCAAGCTCTATTAAAACCTGTGCCTTTGTCTTTGCCTGGGTGAGTGTCCTAATATATGGGATCGCATGTGCACACACAACAACATCCATACTCTTGAATACACCTGCATGGGAAGCCTGTAGACTAGTGATGAGCTATGGGACCTCTTCATAGTTGTGGATCTAACTCCGGATGCGTGCCTTCAGCTCGATCGGTATGGGATTCATCATCTTAGGAAAGTGAAGCAAGGATCCCTTGTATCTCATCATCCATGTTTTCATGTAAGCAACAGTAGCATGCATGTTTGACAAGATACGTGCTCTTCTAGCACATTGTTTCTACCATCTGTTGAGATGAATGACTTCCTTATGCACGGTACCAAACTTGGAATACAATGCCCACATGACTATGCCAAGGGATAATAAAAAATCCAGTATTGCCTTCTTCAATTCTGCTCAAGCAGATGCTATAACCAATTCTCCTCTCTTCTTGGTCGTATATAGCTCCTTTTCCATTCGCTCATTCTTAGTTATCAAAAAGCGAACACTCGAGCTAGTGGATTTGGCATATGCTATGGTAGCATTGGCCAATGTTGTTGGATGTTTACGCACGTCAGACACGATCACTCGTTCCTTGAACTACACACGATATGTATGATCTTCTGAATTTGACACAATACGATATTTCACAACTCTATGTTGAGACTGGTCGAATGAGATGTTGTGCATCTCTCCTTCTAGCCAATCTCCAAGGATCTTAGTGTCTCCTTGGTCGCTTGGGACTTTCTCATCTTCTAGATGTGCTGAAGCTGGTGGGATGACCTCTTGGTGGTTGGGCATGAGGTTGATGTCTTTCTCTAACTCTTTTTGCTCCATATTTGTATCTATTTGTTCAAGTGCTCGTTCTATCTCCTGAGCAAAGTCCTTCTCCTATGATGGTTCACCATGTTTTCCTAATGCCAACTATTTTGATGAGTCCACTACTTGTACGGGCGTTGTTTCATCCATCTGCACAAGTTGCACCCCTTGTTGTACCTATTCTTGTTGCAATTCCTTCTCCTATTTGTGCAGCTCCTGTTCCTTTCGGAGTTGCTCCTTCAACTCATGCAACTCCTTCTCTATTTCCTCCATTTTCCATTTCTCTCTCTACCTTTGCACGTTTCCGTTGTTGTGTTATTGCCTCTTTTCCTCTATAGCCATAGTTTCTTTCTCCATAAGTGGATATGCTCGGAACTTGCATCTTTTGTCTTCCTCCATTCAGTCGACAATCTTCCTCTTTCCCTTGTCGCACACTGGTACATTCACCTCTACTGCTGCTGTTGCTTTTGGTGCTCTCCAAGATGGTACTTCACGTCACTTCGCTAACCATTCCACTGTGAAGCCAACCAGTTCATTGAGTCTAGAGGATTTGTAACAATATCTCCATGGGTCCTCCTCCACCCAATGACATGCCCCGTGGATCCAGTTGAATTGTACTCTCGTACAATGATCTTTCACAAGACAATGCGAGTAATATGAATTATCACTTCGGGGGTCGAAAGGATACTTCTTCATCTATTCTACTTCGACATCCGCATGCTTGAAACTCTAAATGTAATATAACCCAATGCGCAGTGGAAGAGTAGGCCAAGGTGCCTTCTTCTTTTGGTGTAGCATAGTTGTCAATCTTGCCAAGATGTGATGTGCTACTTCCCGCATGATGAGTATGTGCAAGGAAAACTTCAGTAGAACATGCAGAGGATTATGCATGTTGTACATCTATATGAAGGTGTCAGATGATGAGGCATACCAACCAGCTATGTCTATCAGTGCCTCCATTGTTGCCTTCGATATGCAGGGTGGATCTTGTTCGAATATCATCTTATTAACCGAGGTGAAAAAATGATCGGACAACCATGTGATAACTCATCTGAAGTTGCATTCGGACAACATCTTGCAATAAGTGTTCACAGTAGTCTCCCCGGGTGTCCATGCCCACTTCAGGCCCGGGAACTCCTGTCGGGAATAGATTGCATCCAAGATGTAGGCAAACATGTAGATCTCTGCTTGCATACCATTTAGTAGCTGTCGAGCCCTTGTTACCTGTTCCTTCAGCTAATGAGCCAACATGTCGGACCAGTTGCATACTTTGTCTTCTCTGGCCAGTTGGTCCAATGCAATCACACAACTCCATTGGAAGGTTTCGTGCTTTCTTGGAAAAGCAGTCAACATGCAAAGATAACCAAGTATTGATACACATTTCGCAGTATCTTCATCTTGTAGATTTGGTTGGGTGTCATCCTAAATTTAACCGACTCCTTTACCAAGTTCTTCAAAATGTCTCTGGAGTTGGCATTGTTACTAGGTAAGTTGAAGGGTGCCTCCATGATGATAACGGGCTCCGACATCTCATACATCTCATCACTATCCTGTGCCTAAAAGGTAGTAATCTCCATTTCGCTGACACTGCTCAATGTCATCATCTCAGGATCATTGTGCGAGACAATCCAATCTATCATGTTCGCACATGGGAACGTGGGGTATCTACATGCAATTTGGTATAGGTCAGACTTGTGAATGTTCACATATACTTGGTGGTCTTAGAGGTCTTCCCTAAATGTTCCTAAAAATGCATCATTAACCTCTTGTCATTTCATCTTGATGTCCTTGTCTACAATCAGCTTGGAGTCTTCATAGATCGGCAAACTTGTAGACACTCGCTCAACTATTGCTCCAATTTCACTTCCATCAATGTCCTTTGATCCTTATCTCTTGGAGGCCATTGATCCTGAACTGCTAAGAGGCAGATGAACACCTGCTAGATCTGGAGATAAAGCGACATGCATGGCAAGAAATTTGTCAACAAAAACCAAAACAAACTTGAGGAACGACATGTAACATACTTGGGGATTGACTGGCAAGGATTGCGAAATTTATTTTGGGAGGTCGGCTAACTAGCTACCAGAATTGCACAAAAGGTAGCATGGACTATCTAGGGAGACTGGTTGGCTGCTAGATTTGTGCAATGTGCAATCCAAGCTAGCCTTTTGGCTGCTGGAATTATGCAATGCATAATTTCAGCTAGTAGTGGTTGCAAGCCAAGTGACTACATTACGCAATTTTCTGGGCCAATAATCATTGTCCTCCAGAATTACCCAATTCAAGACTGGAGGATAGCTCCTGGGCAGAAATGCACATTTCCTAAGAGGAAGACAGAGCCTTCCTTCTTAGGATTACACAACGTTGTCTTGGTGAGGCACAGTCTGAGCTAAGGCTGCCCAGACCCACCAACGGGCAACTGAAAGCAAATGTGATTGTGAATACATGGTGATACTGAGTGTAAGTAGGAGTAAATGATCATGCGAGAAAATAATGAATGAAAGATTAAGAAAATGAAACAACATGCATGTGGGTGAAGCAAGTCACCAAATCGATGACTATTCATGTAAAACAGTTTCATGCATGCGACAAAAGTAAGATGCTAACGAAAGCTGAAACGATGCTAGTAAAAAACTAGTATGTATGTAAATGACAAAAAGTGTTCAAAGAAATCAGGCAAACAACACTCACACAAGCAAAAACATAAAAAGCGACAAAAATGTTGCAAAAGACAAGTTAAGACCATTTACTCGTGAATAATTGAGCTGGATGTCTCGGATACTCATGGATGTGTTGTTGGATGTCCAAGCTCCAAGATAGATGTGAAGAAATGAGCTCTGATGTGTCTAGTAAATAAGTTTGATGGTCATGACGCGCATGCCACAAATCTAGGAAAAAGCGACACTTGGAGGAAAGGTGCTAAAACGATATTTGCATGTAATCTCTATCTGCTAAAAATAACTCCCTCAAATCTAGGGATGCTTTTTGCATGTTACCTTTCTATTCCGGGAAAAAGCAATCCATGAATGCAAATCAAGTTTTCTTGGTCCCAGATGGAATTGGTCAACTCAACTATACATGCAATAGTCTCCTCAGCTGGGAGGAAAAGATGTGCATTTCTGGGAGGGAGTTGGGCTAGTTGCCTAGGAGATTTGTATAATCTAGGCAGAGCAGTTGGCTACTGCCCTAGATTGCACAATTCTTGGGCTAAGAAACCCTACTGGGAGGAATTGCACAATTTTCTCAGTGAAGCCTCACTAGAAGATTTGCGCAATTATGGAGCCCAATAGGCCGCGAGACATAATTACGCAATTTCTAGAGGGAAGGCTAGTTACCCTCCAAAATTGAGCAATTTCTTGAGGGAGTTGCTTAGCCTGCAGCTAGACCAAGTCCAAAGAAATAGCTTATGAGGGGGATGCAACAAGCTTTGATGGACAGGTTGTCATTCTGCAACAAAATCACTGAAGCTTGTGTACTTGACAAGGCAAGATATGTTGATGTGAAAGGTTTGTAGGGAGGCTCCAAACAAAGCTAAGGAAAACTTTTGGACGGTGGTTGTAGCCGCTACAACAGAACCTCATTGTTCCCCAAGGAGTTCTTGTAATCTTCCAAATGTGGGTAGTGAGCATGAGCACCGAATCTATTTATTTGAACTTGATGCATATTAACACTCCTATCAAAGATTGAGAAACTTTAAGGTTATAAATCCCCAAAACCTAGTATTACCATGTCTGAATTAAATTTTGAATACCTTGTTTCATGTTTAGAAGGCCAACAATGCATGCCTTGAACATAATCCATAGGTAGGAGAGGTACCTCATCTAACTGAATGGTTTTATCAAACAGTTTGCAGGCTTTATCTTCACTTCCACAATAAGTCTCTCATTCAAATATTTACACAAACACATTTTCGGTATCTACATGCATCCCAAATAGACACAACACTCAAAATCTAGACGGGATCAGAGCCCAAGTAGAAGCGATGTGTAGAGCTTGTTGCCATAGCTCATACATGACGTCAGATAATAGTTTGTGGAATTTTGATAGCAACGGTGAGAAATTATTTTAGGTATTTTAACAAACACTTTGTCGACAACCTTGTTAACCTCGTTGTCGTTGAATCTAGATACCCCTCAAGCTCAAGAAACCCGTAACCGTTAGCCACGTCCAAACTAAAGAAATTTGCAATGACAAGATGAGCATTTATGCCTAATTCGATCTTCCTTGTTAAACCCACCGTTGCCAGTCTACAAACAGGAATATGGGGAGAGGCAAAAACCATCCCTTCCACATGGCTAGAGACTCGGTCTACAATATCCCACTCGAGTGACCATTGCACCAAGCTAGGGCATTTAACCTGGAGGACTCTGTAACGAAATCCAAACTCTAGTGTGCAATGCTCACCATCATTCTACCATAAATATTCATGAACTTCGTAATCACAAGAGTTTGACCACAATGTTGGAGTTAAGATGAAATTTCAATACTATATTGTTTTATATATTTAAATTTTGAAAAATGATTGAGGAAATGTTTAATTTTATAATTTCCTATTTAAAAATATAATAGATAATTTTTCTATAATTGAGTATTTTTTATTTATTTATAAAATAATGAAAATTATAAAAAGTATATTTATAATGGTGATTTTATTTCCTTATGTGAATTTTTAAAATGTTTTAAATATTTTTAATTGAATTTATCATTTTTTTCTTTTAATAGAACATTTAAAATTTTAATGATTTTATATGTTTTTGTTTATACAAAGAATTTTATATTGTTTAATATTTCCATGCTCTCATTAAAATACATATTTGAGGTGTATAAAACTTCAAAAACTAATTTAAAATGCACGATATACAATTACATAAATTTTCTTATAACAAGTTGCTCAAATCTTTACCATGAAATAACTTTTTAAATAGGACGATATATCATCATATGCACATCATTCTCAATTTCTTCTTGATTGTAGACTAAGAATAGAAATTATATTCCAAGTTATATTTTTTCATCTGGTTATTTCAAACAAGTAATTTTAAAATGAGAAAAGGAGAATGGAAACCTATGTGATTCCTTGGTTGGCACGAGTCATGTACTTGAAATGTATTGTATATGTTAGATAAATCTAGAGGGATACCTTAGCTAGAAGATTCTTTAATTCTCTCTAACCTTCCTATGAAATAAATATTTAGCAAGAAGGATCACCCATTAGGGACTATTTAGCAGAGAAGGGTATGGCGAAGCCTAGAGGATGAGTGACTACAAGGAAGCAGAGACTTGAATAAAATATTTTTGCGGAAGAATTCATGTCACATGGTCATTAGGACCATCAAGGAATTGGGTGTGTCTATGGAAATAATGAGCCAAACTTATGGAAGCCTTTTCAAATAAACAAAAACTATGTAGATAAGTACTAAATTGAAATTTCATATTTTAAAACACATGCTTATGAGGATGCATTGAGAATTGCATAATTATGTGAATCACATTAAGTAAATACAAGTTATATTGAAGTAGGATGCCGAGATAACTAAGCCATCCATGAGGCCATATTGATGATGGATACAAAAAGTCTATAACACCCTATACATGTCCATGGTCTCTCTCCATGATTGGATTCTGGATTGTAACCTTCTTGCCAACATTGAAGAACACCTATAAGGACGGGACACTTGCCAGACTACTTGGGTCAATGGGTACATGTCATGTTAGGTTAGGGTAAGATGTCCGGAGGGTTGAAAAAGCAAGGGCGAGGTGGTTGGATGATGTGTCAAGGGAGTTGGTTTGACCTTCCAAAGTCATAATGATGGAGTGGATGACATGGGATGAGGTATTTTGAAAACCAATCTAGCGATGTATTGTGTGCACAAGGCCATGAAAAATTGCACAATGGTTTCAAATTTAAGACCTGTCAGTGCACAATGAGTGTTGTTAGTGCACACATGAATGCACACTGGACTTCATTCTATTTTTAATGATGGTTGAATGTGATGGATTTATCTGTGTGAAAAAATTTGAGGTTTTGTGTAAGATGTTAAATATGTTGTAGTAAAGAATTTTATATTTGCATACTAATGATTGATTGGTTGATTACAAAGTCATAATTTATAACATGTGAATTGTTCTTTGATACGGTATGCTTGTAAGATGATAAGGAAGATTGACACCTACCAAAAATATTGAAAAAATATTGAAGGGGAACCTCGTGATGAGAAATATGGGTCCTTGAAATCAAAACATAGAATCTATATTATCATGGTTCAAGAGGTTTCTTATTGAAATTTTTAATATAACATCTCATGGAACTATATATTCATGACACATATGATATGATGAAACTATAAAAAAAGGACAGATGATGGTTGTTCAACTTGAAAGTGCAGAAAAGAGGGAACTATTAGGACACAAGAACCTTATGGTGTTCCATGATCATTTGTCATAAGAATAGTGTTATGGAGAAGCTAAGGGATTCATTGGTTGTAAGGGTCCACAAGTATCCCTAGTCTTCTTCTGCAACGATGCCTTGGAAAATGATGGATCACCCAAGGGAATGTTTAGCAAAGAAGGGGATGTCTGAGCCTAGAGGGTGAGTGAATGCAAGGAAGATTGAAATTGAATAAATAACATACTAAGTGGGATCATGAGCACATTAGGTGTGTGAATGAAAAATAGTGATATGAGTTCATCATTGGTATCCATATAGATGTGAATCCACATAAATACATATAAAGATTATATTTGAATAAATACATTATCTTGATTTGTGAAATTTAGGGAAATACTTATGTATGGAAAAATGTTTTAATATGCTTGTTTACTGATAAATGTTTAAGTAACTTAATGGAATACCAAAGTCCTAGATGTGGCTATATAATGAGGGGAAAATGACAAAATGAAGAATAACTGAAGAGGACCATGTTGCTGGTAAACTAAAGAAGCATTTAGGAATGTTGTTGTAGTAAAATATCAATGATGTAAATCTTTCATAATAACCATAAAATATCTAATCATTGCAACTTTGTTAACTAGATTATTTCAATGATTTTGAGTATCAATAATGTTGCGAAGGCTTCTACTTCATTGTTTATGGTAGCGCCAAGACCTTAAATGTCATAAATTAAAAAGGTAAATATGTTTAATATTTTTTGCACAAATTTCCCTCAACAAAAGAATATATATATATATTCAAAATTTTTATATTTTGGTACTTTTACTTTAATATGAGAGAAAAGAAAACCACTTTTGAAAGAAAAGAAAGTAACATTTGTTGGAAACCTAATCCTTAGGGATTATCATGAATGTATTCTTCTCTCAGAAATAAACATGAAACGTCATTAGAGAATGTGAAGAGACATGAGGAGTCCAAAATAACTCTTGGAAGATGAAACTAAGGGTCATATGAAAATGAATTTGTGTATCATACTAATGAGAAATGCATCTCATAATTATCTAAATATATCTTCCATTCTTATGAGTGTAACAGTCGTATCAAAGCTACCATAGGGTTTTTGGCCTTAGGGTTGATTAGTCATGGGCTTTGTGGCATTTCTTTTACTTAGGGCTCCTACATATGTAGCATGGGCACTCTTCATTAGTAGAATGCATTAATTTTGAGGCATTTGTCTCTAGATTTATTTTTCTGTGGCCATTCTTTATGTTCTACTCCCACATCCATTTAATCTCATTTCTCTTAATGTTTGTGGCCTCCATCTACACCAATGAATTTAAAGTTATATTTTCAATGGATTGCTTGAACAGTGAAATCATTGTGCAAATACATAATGTAAGGATTGGTTCTACTAGGGTGTCATGTGAGTCTTTCAAATTCTCCTTGAATTTACACAGGCACACTACACAATCCAAACCATTTGTGAAATTATAATATTTATAAGTAAACATGGGTAGAGTCTCTACCATTGCATAATCTAAACCCACATTTTGTAGCCTTGATCATTGTTATCTTGTAAAATGACATTGGTGATGCCTCAAAATGGATCTTCATATCAACAAAGTGGAAATTTGTCCCGAAATACATATGGCATAAATGTATAGCATAGTGACAAATACAACCATGGTGATTTATTTTCTTATGTATAAAATTTTTAAAATACTTTTAATTTAATTTTTTTAATTTAATTTATCATTTTTTCTTTTAATAAAATATTTAAATTTTTAATCGTTATATAAAATCAAATTTACATGATTTTGTTTATACAAAGAATTTTATATTGTTTAATATTACCATGCTCTTCATTAAAATACATATTTGAAGAGTATAAAACTTCAAAAACTAATTTAAAATGCATGATATACACTTACATAAATTTTCTTATAACAAGTTAACAAGTTGCTCAAATCTTTAACATGAAATAAGTTTTTAAATAATATGCATGTAATTCTCAATTTCTCCTTGATTGTAGAGTAATAATAGAAATTATATTCCAAACTATATTTTTCCATCTCATTATTTAGAACAAATAATTTTAGAATGAGAAAAGGATATTGTAACCCTATTTGATGCTTTAGTTGGCATGAGTCATGTACTTGAAATGTGTTGTATATGTTAGATAAATCTAGAGGGATACCTTAGCTATAATATTTTTTAATTCTCTCTAACCTTGCTATGAAATAAATATTTAACAAGAAGGATCACCCAAGGGACTATTTAGCAGAGAAGAGTATGGTCAATCCTAGAGGATGAGTGACTAAAAGGAAGAAGAGACTCGAATAAAATATGTCATGGAAGACTTCATGTCACATGCTCATTAGGATCATGAAGGCATTGGGTGTGTCTATGGAAACAATGAGTCAAACTTATGGAACCTTGTCAAATAAACAAAAACTATGTAGATAAGTACTAGATTGAAATTTCATATTTTAAAACACATCGTTATGAGGATGCAATAAGAATTGTATAATTAAGTGAATTGCATTAAGTAAATACAGGTTATAGTGAAGTAGGATGCCAAGATAAATAAGCCATGTGTGAGGACATATTGATGATGGATACAAAAAGTCTATAGCACCGCATACAAGTCCATGGTCTCCCTTCATGATTAGATTCTGGACTGTAACCTTCTTTCCAACATTGAAGAACACCTATAAGGATGAGACACTTGACAAACTACCTGGATCGATGGGTCCATGTCATGTTAGGTTAGGGTAAGATGTCTAGAGGGTTAAACAAGTGTGGGCGAGGTGGTTGGATGTCGTGTCAAGGGAGTCAGTTTAATCTTCCAAAGTCATCATGGTGGAAATAATGGCATGGGATGAAGCATTTTAAAAACCAATCTAGGGATGTATTGTGTACATGAGGCCATGAACAATGGCACAGTGGTTTCAAATTTAAAACTCATGATTTTATTATGTAATGATGAGCATTGTTAGTGCACACATGAATGAACATTGGGCTTCATTCTATTGTTAATGATGGTTGAATGTTATGGATTTATGTGTGTGGAAAAATTTAAGGTTTTGTGTAAGATGCTAAGTATGTTGCAATAAAGAATTTTATATTTGAATACTAATGATTGATTGGTTGATTACGAAGTCATATTTTATGACATGTGAATTGTTCTTTGATATGGTATGCTCGTAAGACCATAAGGAATATTGAAACCTACCGAAAAAATAGAAAAAATATTGAAGGAGAACCTTATGATGAGAAATTTGGGTGCCTCAAATCAAAACATAGAATCTATATTATAAAGGTTGAAAATATTTCTTATTTAGATTTTTAAGATAACATATCATGGTAACTATATATACATGACACATGTGATATGATGAAACTATACAAGAAGGACATGTGATGGTTGTTCAACTGGAAAGTGCAGAAAAGAGGGTACTATTAAGGCACACGAACCCTATGATACACCATGATCATTTGTAATAAGAATAGTGGTATGGAGAAACTAAGGGATGCATTGGTTTTAATAATCCATAAGTATCCATAGTCTTCTTCTGCAATGATGCCTTGGAAAATGATAGATCTCCCAATGGAATTTTTAGCAAAGAAGGGGATGTCTAAGCCTAGAGGGTGAGTGAATGCAAGGAATATAAAAATTGAATAAATCACAAACTAAGTGGGATCATGAGAAAATTAGGTGTGTCCAAGAAAAATAGTGAGATGAGTTCATCATTGGTATCCATATAGATGTGAATCCACAAACATACATATAAGTATTATATTTGAATAAATACCTTATCTTTGTTTGTGAAATTTAGGGAAATACTTATGCATGGAAAAAGGTTTTAATATGCTTGTTTACTAATAAATGTTAAAGGAATTTAATGGAATACCAAATTCCTAGATGTGGCTAGATGATGAAGCGAAAATGACAAAAGGAAGAATAGTTAAAGAGGACCATGTTGCTAGTACAACTAAAGAAGAATTGAGGAATGTTGTTGTAGTAAAATGTCAATGAAGTAAATCTTTCATAATAACCATAGAATATATAATCATTGTGACATTGTTAAATGAATTATTTTCAATGATGTTGATTATCTATAATGTTGCAAAGGCTTCTACTTCACTGTTTATTGTAGTTCCAAGAATTCAAATGTCATAAATTAAAAAGATAAATATGTTTAATATTTTTTGGACAAAATTCCCTCAACAAAAGAATATATATATATAGATATATATATATATATAATATATATATATATAATATAATATATATATATATATATATATATAAAATTTGAAAAATTACATTTTGGTACTTTTACTTTAATATGAGAGAAAATAAAACCACTTTTCAAAGAAAATAAAGAAGCATTTGTTGGAAACCTAAGCCTTATGGATTATCGTGAATTTATTATTCTCTTACAAATAAACATGAAACATCATTAGAGAATGTGAAGAGACATGAGGAGTCCAAAATACCTCTTGGAAGATGAAACTAAGGGTCATACGAAAATGTATTTTCATATGATACTAATGAGAAATGGATCTCATAATTATCTAAATATACCTTCCATTCTTGTGAGTATAACAGTGGTATCAAAGCTACCATATGTTTTCTAGCCTTAGGGTTTATTAGTGATGAGTTTTAGGCATTTTTTGACCTGCGGCTCCTACATATGTAGCTTGCATGCTATTCATTAGTAGCATGCATTATTTTGAGGCATTTGTCTCTATCTTTCTTTTTCTATGGACATTCTTTCATCTCTACTCCCACCTCCATTTCGTATCATTTCTCTCAATGTTTGTGGCCTCCATCTACATCAATGAATTTCAGGTTATACTTTGAAGGGCTTTCTTTAATAGGGAAATCATTGTGCAAATATATAATATAAGGATAGGTTTTGCCATAGTGTCATATGAGTCTTTTAAATTTTCCTTGAATTCACATAGGCACACTACAAAATCCAAACCATTTGTGAAATTCTAATATTTATAAAAGAAACATGGGTAGAGTCTCTACCACCTCATAATCTAAACCGACATTTTGTAGCCTTGATCATTCTTTTCTTGTCAAATGAAACTGACGATGACTCAAAATGGATCTTCATATCAACAAAGTGGCAAGTTGTCCCCAAATCCATATGGCATAAATGTATAGCATGGTGACAACCAAACCATAAGAACTAAAAACATTAAATTTGAGATTATGATTCTGACATTGATGGGATATCTCATCTTATGGAAATCATAATTTTCTAGATCAAAAGAATCCTCAAAGTTCATGGCTGAATATAAGAATTCTTCTCCATGAAATAATTTTCTATCTGATGATGCTAGTCTAGGGGAAGGTGTTTTCATAACAATGAACCTAGGCCCTTCCCTTCGATTTTCTTAACAAAATAGCACTCTTACTATGAATTTATAATTATTGGTTGGGTTTCCCATGAAAATTAATACTCTAATGATTGGATCATCGATGTTTTTCTTTTCGAGTAACCACAACATATCGATGTTAATGTCTCCCTAGTAAACTCATTGAGGGCGTCAGTTTCTTTCTGAATTTAGTTGTCTTCTCTTGGTTTAAATCATGTTTTCTGGGAAATTTGGTATCTTGGTTCAAATAGAGTTTTCATGTCAATATTAAATTGGAAACGTCCCTTACACTAATCTGATCATAAAATTCAATTTGGTCATGGATACATGTCTAAGGGTTTGAACAATTTAGAAATTCACTCTTGGGAAAGCATGGCTTTCCATAAGAATTAGGGTTGTTTCAAGTGATTTAATTGCAAGATAAATTGTGTGTCAGTTTCACACAGGATAAAATCCAATAAAGTTTCAGTAAGTCATACAATTTTCATTGTTGATTGATGTTCTCTCTTGAATCTTGGAGGTACTCAAAAGCATTTTTGTGATAGATTTCCATTGAAATTAGCACTTTAAACTTTATTAACTCAATAGATTACAGATCTATTGAATAAAGGTATGACCAAGTTATTAACACAACTAGAGGAAGCAAAAATAACACCAATCTCAATCACAAGTGGGACAAACATATTATACCCATTCAAAAATTATTCATTAGTAAATCTAAATGTAAATGGGCTCTTGTACTAGGATAATGGTCCAACTAAATAAAATTATAATTACAACATACCCTATATTTGATCCAATAGTCCTAGATTTGTCCTTAATCTCCTTTTCCTATCTAGATCTCTAATGTTGCACCTTTGCAATTACTCGGACCTAACACACTAGAATGGAAGTCCTTCCACTCACCACTAAGATACCTCTCTCATTGTCTTATGTTGTTTTATGGTGTGCCATTCTCCTATCCTTAGCCTTGATTTTATAAATTTGGATTGAGATAAATCCCTAACCCTAATCACAAAAGTGATTGATGGTGAAAATTCGACCTCATGTTACTTGAGATAAAATATTGAGATTAAAACATAATCACTAAAGTAAATACTTTAATTTCCATAAGTTCCTTTAGCTCAATATCCAACATAATTAATTATGTGTTTTTCATGAGTTAGACTTAAGGTAAGTTACATTATCAACTTATTGATAATTTAGCAAGTGTCCCAAGGAGGCTATGGGAAACTTTAGCACGCCTAGATACCTAGGCTTTTTCAGAAGTACCTTCCTGATCTAGAAACATAAAAACCCTCTCTTAGCAAGGGAGGTACTTCCACCACTTAGAACTAGATCTAATCGTCAAACTACATCTTTTTCCATGACTACTCCCTTCAAACTATAATCCTTCCTTTTCCACCTAGTTTGAAATCATTCTCGACCACTTTCTCCCTTTATAATTTCTCTTAAAGTGTTCTACTTCTAAACATCTTAAGGTCATTTGATATAAATAGACCTTTATGACAAACTTAGAAGGATTTTTTGATCTCTCCTCCCAACCTTAGCTTGAAGGTTGACTCCCTTTGAACTACTAAACCTTCATATCTACCTACTTGTTGTTCTCTCTAACTACTCTACTTTTTGTAGTTACTCAAATAGGTTGGCACTATAGGCTATATAAATTTCACTCTCTAAACCCAATGTCATGGCCATCATTTGAGTTAGATCCCATGGGTTTGATAAGTGTTTATCCATCTTGGAATGCTACACAAAACCCGTTCTTCTCTATCATATATACTAAGAGAAAACTCCACCTGAGTTCTTGCACCCATTGTGTGTCCTTCACTTGTAACCTACCTCTAATTCCTATAGTAGCTACAATTGTCATCTTCTTCCCAAGTCGATTTGTTGCTTTAGGCAAATTCCCCAACACCTAGTCTGAACTCATAGACTACCCCTTTTGACCATATGAAATCTTTTATTGTCATCCATCAAAACTCTTGTAGGTTGTTTGGTTGGTGGATGGTTAGGTAGCCTACACCTTCTTTTTCCCATCTACAGATGACTAGCTCCTTGGATATGTTGTTGCCTATTATTAATAGGGGCTCCTAGTCACAAGTACACTATATGTGATATACACTTAGCCACTTGCGACTAACACCTCTAGTGGCCCACCACCCCTCTTTTCCTTTACTATCCAGTGACTATGTCTTTATGCCTTTGTTACGAGCTCGACTCTTGCAACCCTAAACCATGAGTTGATGGATCCTCTTAGTGGCACGTTGCACCTCCTGCCAGCCTACTAGCCCTAGCGACAAGTCTGATAGGTTGCGAATGGTGGGCATAAGTGCCCCTTTTTTATCTTTATTTTATTAAACTTAACTAGCAGCCAAACAATATTTTTTTATTCTTCTAGCCACACATATTTTTCTAGCCTTGGATGCCATATGATGTACATCCTACATACAACCTTTTACATTATTCCCAATAAAAAAATTCTCATAGGATGACAATGAAACCTAGCTCCAATTATCCCTATTTGAACATAGCTTTGTTGTATGATTCACAGATTGTTTCTAAGATTGTCCAGTTCTAATGCCATGTTAAATCTCTATTGAACCTAGACCCTGACACTTTATTAACCTAAAAGATTAGAAATCTATTGAAGAAAGCCATGACTAAGTTCTTAACGTAGTTAGCGGAAGCAAAAAGATTACACCAATCTCAATCACAGGTGATACAAAGAAATCATGCCCAATAAAAAAATCATCATTAATAACTTTGAACCTACTTGGGCTCTAGTCTTGTGATATTGGCCCAACTAAACAAAATTACAGTTATAACATACCTTAGATCTAATCCAACAAATCAAACCCTAGATTTGTCCTTGATCCAGTTGGCTTATCTGGATCTGCAATGCTATAATATTATACTTCTTCATACCCAACAATTTTGTACTTCCTCATAACGAACATACTAGAGTGGAAGTCCTACCAATCACCAATGAGACGTCTACCTCACTGTCTTATGTTATTGTATGGTGTGTCTTTCTCCTCTCCTTAGCCTTTTTTTATAACTTTACATTGAGCTAAATCCCTAACCATAATTTCCAAATTGATTGGTCGCTCAGTTTTCCGCTTTACTTGAGATCAATGATTGACATTAAAACATACTCACTAAAGTAAATACTTCACTTTTCTTATATTTCTTTACCTCAATATTCAAGATAAATAATTGTGTTTTTTTGAAATTAAACTTGGGCTAAGTTACAAAATATATTGGAAATCGTATATATGTATTGAAAATTTTATATAGAATATGTAAATTGTTAGAAATTATAAATACTTTAATGGCCAAAATGATTAATTATGTGTTTTTGCTAAGCTAAGGATTATATTAAGTTACATTATATCTCGAAAATGATTAATATAGTATAGATTATTAATATAGTATATATAATGTAGGAACATTCTGTCTAACCGTGTGTAAACTTGTGAATCGTGACTCCATAGTCTTAGATGATCATTCATCATTTCTGCTATAAAATCTAAGAACTCAATTCTCTCGAGCCGTGTGAAAACGTGCGTCTATTAGATCATCGTTGATCATTTCAAGAGTTTAACAACGGCTTTATATATTTTAAGGATTTTAATTCGTAGAACCCTAACTAGAATATATGATTTGGGTTTAACAGCGGCATTATATATTTTAAGGATTTTAATTAGTAGAACCCTAACTAGAATATATGATTTTTTTTATAAATGGGAAAATTTATTATAATTCAATAGGCAAATTAGTCCAGATAATCATTTTTAACTATTAACAACCAATATAAATAGTAAAATATATGATATCTATTCTTGTGAATTTAGGATTCTTTACCTATTAATTAAAATCAGGTAATCTATTTTTTTTTTTTATTAGGTTGGAATTTGGTGATATGATATTAGTGAGATTTTGATGCTCTGTATTTTATTTAAAATTTGCATAATATTTATTTAAAATGGTTTACTGAGCAATTAAATTTGTGTTAGTTTATTTTTTGGAGTTAAAATTTGGTGACTTTATTTGTAAGTGAGATTTTGATATTTTTTTATTTTAATTTAAATAATATTATTAAAATATAAATTCATTTAAATATAATTTTGTAAGAAATTTTTATAATATTTAAAGGGTGTATATTTTTTTATACGAACATAATTAATCCAAAAATCACCCGGTTAAATAATCTGATTTTGATAATCCACTTTAAGTTAAAATCATACACAAAAAATGTATTTCTATGTTTTTTCATTGACGAAGAGGGCCTTAACATCCGGAAATAGGATAATCCAACGATCCACACCGCAAACTCACGCAATGTATATAATTTAAGAAAAACGTATGTGAATATTCAAGATCCATGAATATTGTAGAATATGAGAATCCTAGAGAGATTACAAATAAGATTAAGGTGAAATATGTTAAACAAATTGACCAGGCAGATTCTATCATATTCTCAAATTCTAAAATATTCTGAGAATTTATTATCAAATTAATTTCGATTCCATAACCCTAACATCTAATTGTGTTTTTCATATAAATTCCCATCAAATTATTTCAATTCTATGAACTTAAATATGTTTTTTCATATTATGGTGATTGGAAATTGCAGGAAGAAGAAGATTGCTGTGAGGAAGCAGCAACAGAGGAGGTCGGAGGGTGGAAAGAAAGCTCCTATTGACCATTCCTTTCAATTGTTATGTTCAGTAGGTCACATAACATAGAAAACCTTCAAAGAAATCGAATGTGTTGTCACATCAAACGCAAGAAATTCTGAAATAATGGTTATTGGGATTATATCATTCTGAAATAATGTTTATTGGGAGTATATCTGCATGTTTCCTCGACTATGACTCTCTTTTAGTGTCGCATCTAACACATAAATTCTGAAATATGTTTATTTGGAGTGTATCCACATCGTTCCTGGACTATGACTCTTTTTGTGTGGTTTGATGTTTATCTTTTCTACCAATCATTGAAACTCTTCATGGAAACGTTGTGATTTCTCTAGAGACTATACATAAAAACGAAATATTTGCTTGGAATTGGTTTGTGCCATATGACAGAAAATGAAAAACTTGTTTGTAACTCTATATTTTGAATGGTGATAAAATTTTGATAGCAATTGGGTTGTAATAATAAATGGAGTGGAAAACCCAATGGGGTACTGATCGTCTAAAGGCAATGTTTGGGCACGGCTTTCCTTTGATTTCTTCTTTTAGCATGTAGTTTAATTATTAATGTTTAATTACGCCGTAAGGCATTTCCCTTTGAAATCAACTTTCCTCTTGGGTTGCGTGTACATTTCTGAGCCTTTGATTTAAGTGTTAGACGATGAAAATAATCTTACCCATCAAATTGATTAGACCGGTATACGATGCGACCCAGCAGATCGATGCTTTCCCTCGCTCGACGCTACGCTACTTCCAGGTGCTTCTCCATGTGGAGACCTTGCACTTGTCCTCGCTCAGCGATACTTTATTCTAGGACCCTGGATCTGTGGAAATCGACTTCAGGAAACCCTTCATATCAATCATAAGGTAGCAAATGATATTCTGACCCTCAGAACATACCCAGTCTGCTACAAGACCCATGAGATGATTCCAGGACGTCTCGCTCAGCCTTAAAAGGGCTTGGATTATCACCACTAGATGCCTTGGACTGTCACAGGTCCACTTTTGGACTTCGGTCTATCGCGAGATGGCTACAGGAATCGTGATCTGTTACAGCATGGTTGCTCAGCGTCAGGGTATGTATTTCCATTTTAGTTTGTCTGCATATATATTGGGTGCCAGTGGTTATACTATATTGTATAAGGCAGTTCTAGAAGATGGGCTGACTTTTGCAGTAAGGCAACTTGGTGATGGTGGTTTGGAAAGGTACAAGGATTTTGAAGCAGAAGCTAAAGCAATCGGTAGGGTTAAACATCCCAAAATTGTTCGCCTCCGAGCTTTCTATTGGGGTATAGAGGAAAAACTGTTGGTTTATAACTACATTCCACATGGAAGCTTGGCAAATGACTATTATGGTGGGTTCTCTTGTTCTCTAGGGACTATACAGAATGGATTTCCGCACTTTATGCCTTACGGCGTTTTCTTTGCAACATCTGGTGCAAATGCTAGTGATAATCCACTTTAAGTCAAAATCATACACAAAAAATGTATTTCTATGTTTTTTCATTGACGAAGAGGGCCTTAACATCCGGAAATAGGATAATCCAACGATCCACACCGCAAACTCACGCAATGTATATAATTTAAGAAAAACGTCTCTGAAGACTGAAAGTCGTTAACCTCATCAACATAAGGATTAGTCTCGCGAGTCCCGGCGGCAGCCTGTCATGATTCCTTTTTCTGTTGATTATGTGACTGACACAGAAATATTGATCACGGTTTCAAGAGTTGAAGGCGACCTTGACGGCCGGCTTTTCCGGCTCTTCTGAATGAGGCATGCCTTTGTTTTCTAAAGAGAGTAGTCTATCCACGTCACACATGGGTTTGGAAAATATTAATAATTTAGGTTAGATATTTTTAAAATCTGGTCCAATTTTCGGGAAATTTTGGTGAAATTTTGGTTATAGTTGTCAACTTTCAAGTCGTTAGGTGTTCAAGAGTTTTTGAGGTGCTGAATCCATTTTCACGTTAAAAAATAATTAAAGCATTTTTATGATGGAAAATTTTTGGAAAAACTATCACCCCTAAAAATAACTTTTCAAAAGAATTTGTAGTCTCAGTATGCAAAGCATTTCTGTAACACTGAGCAGTACTGACAATTTAGGTTTTTTGACTAAGAGTTTTGAATGACAAAAAAACTACTCCTATGTACAATCACATTAAAAATATTAATATGGTTGATATAGCCGAATGCTTTTATAACCATAACAAAAAAAACTATTGCAACAAAAGTTTTTGACTGCGAAATAAAAGGGTTGTAAATGACAAAAAAACTGCTTCTATGCTATAACTAGTACAACTACATTAAAAATATTAATGTAGTTGATATAATCGAATGCTTTTATTTTGCTAAATAAAAGTTGTTTATATATTAATTTCCGTATCTAATTTTTTCAGGGGGGTTGGGGGGAAGGGCATCCCCTTTGAAGAAGCAACATTATACAATATACACTCTGTACAACTTTACAATTGTTGTGTCATGCTTACAGCATCTAATTTTTTCAAGGGGGTGGGAGGAGAAGGGCATCCCCACTGAAGAAGCAACATTACACAATATACACTCTGTACAACTTTACAATTGAAGAAGCAGTCTGTACAACTTTACAATTGTTGTGTCACGCTGACAGGAATAATCAATATACGATGTTGTGTGCATCGGGCATGTAAGGGCGAAATCGAACCCGGGTGGGGAGGGCATTATTGCACCGTCCCAACCACCCGGGACACGTCACGGATACAATTAATTTCCGTATTTAATTAGAATATGAACTTATTAGAATTGGAATAATCTCAAATCCCTAGGAAATTGGTGGGCGGTGACATGTGGCACCAATCTAATTTAATTTGAGAAGAAAAAAGAATGACACATCTTATTGTAAAATGAACCATTTTCCTAAGTAAAATTTGTTTATATATTAATTTCCCATAATAGGAATAATCTCAAATCCTTAGGAAATTGGTGGGCAAAATTGAAGAAGCACTCTATACAACTTTACAATTGTTGTGTCACGCTGACAAGAATAATCAATATTAATCAATATACGATGTTGTGTGCATCGGGCATGTAAGGGCGAAATCGAACCCGGGTGGGGAGGGCATTATTGCACCGTCCCAACCACTCGGGACACGTCACAGATACAATTAATTTCCGTATTTAATTAGAATATGAACTTATTAGAATTGGAATAATCTCAAATCCCTAGGAAATTGGTGGGCGGTGACATGTGGCACGAATCTAATTTAATTTGAGAAGAAAAAAGAATGACATGTCTTATTGTAAAATGAACCATTTTCCTAAGTAAAATTTGTTTATATATTAATTTCCCATAATTGGAATAATCTCAAATCCTTAGGAAATTGGTGGGCAAAGAGCCACATAACACCAATCTATTTTTTTAAATTTATTAAAAATCAATACAACCTAACAAACTCTTTAATACATTATCTAGACAGTAGATTAAAAAAAATCAACAAATACTCATCCACCTTAAATTGAAATAAAAAACTTTAATAAATAAATCCATGAATTAATAACTATATGAAATAATTAAGTCCATGCTGTTCCAGTAACATGCATATTCTCTTGACTATGTATCCTTTTAAAATGTATTTTATTTTAATTTTTCAATATTTTAATAAAACGTTTCAATTTTTACTCTAAATTTGCATTTACATGTTTTTGTCTACACAAAGCATTTTATTATGATTCCCGTGTAATTGGTCTATAATTAAGATTTTCATGTTACAAGCTGTCGTCTATTATTATGATTCTCAGGTTGCTGGTGGACGTCTTTTCATAAACATTGTTAGTTGCAGCTTTATTTTCAAACTTGGTGCATCTCATTCATACGGTGGACGATGGAATTTTAAGCTCCAACAATGGAGTACCGTGCACTCCGTACTTTTGTTCATAAACATAAAAATCGAATACTTCATGGGCTTTCAATGATCGTGTATCATTCTCCGTGTTTTACAATAATTGTATATATAATATAAGATGGCCTTTTTTTCTTTTTTTCTTTTTTTGGGTTAAATAGTGTACAAAATAGGTTGGAATTGGTAGTTCGAATAACTATTAATTGTTTATTTTTATGTTATTATATATTTTATAGAATATTCTCAAAAATTATTAATTTGGTTTATTTTTATGTTATTATAATTTTAGAATATTTTGAAAATTAAATGGATATAAAATAAAGTTAATTGTTTAATTTCGTTAATAATTATATTTACTAAATATTTAAAATATTTCAAAATAGTAAGATTATATTTTACTTGAAGTAAAGTTTTTTTTTACTATTTGTTGATTTTAGAAAAGTTTTAGAAATTATATTTTTAGATAAGTTATGGAAGAGGCTAGAAGAGATTATAGCTCCTCTCAAGTTGAGAGTTGTTGTGACTAGGCTCTACACGAATGTGATTGCCAAGAGGGTTGGTCAAAAGAAATTAATTGCATTATCACCCTTACCCCCTACTTTTTTCCCAATTTACATTGATAAGCTAGAAGAGTGTTTGAAAGTTGCAAGATGTGATGGCTTGAGGCTCATCACTTGTATGGTCATTACTCTTCTCTATTAAGCTCACAATATCATTCTTTTAGCCAAGAGCCATGGTCATCTCAACAAACAACTTAGAATCATCCAAGATAACTTCTCCAAGACGGGTATGACTCTTAATACTCACAGGACTAAAGTCATGATAATCAAATCCAAAAATATCAACTATAATAATTTTATTTGTTATAATAACTACTTTAAGAAAGTTTCTTCATATAAATAAGTGAGAATAGACATTCAAAATAAACTCAATTGGAATTATAGCATTGAGAAATAGATAATTGGAGTGAAAAGTTTAATATGGGTTTGAAAACAATGGCAATTTGACAAATATTTGCATATGGAGTAAAAAAAATTCCTCTTTGACACTCTCGTCACCCTTGTTATTTTATATGGATGTGAGGTTTGTGGATGTTGTATATCTAGAGAATTGTGTTGGAAGATTGAGCTGATCCAAAAGAAATTTATAACCTACAACCTCAAGATTAAAGAAAATACTCCTTACCCTATCCTCTTGATTGAAGTTAACCTTTTCCCCATTGAAATCATGATTATGACTAGGTATCTCATGTATAACAATAAGTTATACAGCATGGATGCCAAGAGGTTTATCAAAATGGCTTCTAACCTTCACCAAAACATCTACCTCCATCTCAAGCGAGGCTGACATAAAGATGTGTAGCCTTGTCTAAACCATTGGGGGGTAAAGGAGGAGATCATCTTGAAGAATAAGGATAATATTAAAAGTATTATTACTTCCGATTTAAGGATAAGTTGTGGGACGAGAAGGAGTTAGAGACAAAAACGAAGCTAAGGTATTACGGGGAGGTGATCAACCCCAATCTTGGAAACCATAATTATCTTCTCTCTTGACCAATGATAAGAAGCAAAATGAACATTGCCAACATACGAACTAATTCTCATAATATCCAAAGTAAAATTAGGCATCGGTCAATTACCAAAACACCTTGGGATGACTCTGTTACATTTGCTAGACTAAGAGGGTTGAAGATGAAAAACCCTTTCTCTTGGATTGTAGAGCTCTTGCTCACATCCATTCTAATTTTCAAAATATTTGCCACATTACTAACCTTCCTAACTTGTTAAGTCAAAAAAAATATGGTGATATAGAAACATTTGTTTCCCTTCGTCTCAATTACAAAAATAAAATGTTAAAAAATCTCAATTAATCTCTTGCTTTTAAAATTGGATATACCATATTAATAAAATCATATTAATCTTAAAAGACATTCTTCATCATCATATTTAATTATTTCAAATATTTTATAATATGTATATATATTCTAAGTACCCCATGGTATAGAAGCGTGTCTAAATTACATAACATGCCTTCTTAACTCGTGAATTGAGGAATTGTTTACGATTCAATTAAACTATAAATCTGCTTTTTGGTCTAAATTTGGTTGTGTGATTTTTAGTGATATATTATGTTTTATAGCTTTTTGGGTGTGAATCGGTGATATTTTATGTTTTATATTTTTTTAATAATTTAAAAGAAAATTTTCAATTTTAAACTAAAATAAAATCAATTAAAAATAAAAATTATTTTAGTAATAGTTTATTTTTTAATTCTTTTGAAGGGGAAAAATGTAATTTTATTTTTCAATGACGATGAAGGACGTTACATTTTGAAATAGGACAATCTAATTTCACAAGAAATTTTATGGAGAATCCACTGTATTTCAAGGTATGTAATTCAATTGATAGGAGTGTTTATTTTAAAATCAAGTTGTCTTTAGTAAGATGTTTTGGAAGTTTTTCTGGTCTAATTTCTCTAAAATCCGAGTGGAATTCTTTGAAATCATCAGCTTGATGGATAAAGCCTTCACAATGAAAATGCCCCTGGTTTTTCAGGGCGACGAATCCATATATACAGTGAAAAACCAATTTAAATAACACACTAAAGTCAACTCCTTTTAAAATAGGGCTTTATAATTGCACTCCCGCACTTGCATAGTCCTTTGGATAAGTTTGTTTTTGAGGTCTGATTTCTTTTTGTTGTTTGTTTTGGTTCCATTTTGCAAAATAATTTTTTGGTGTAGAATTTCTTGTGTTTTCTGGTGGGGTGTGATGAATTGAGATATCTCTCACGAAAGATCTCTTTTGTTCACAGTTTTTGTGGCACATGAAGTAGTGGGATTTCGATATTTGTTGGGTTTGGTTCGAGTGAGGAGGGCTGCCTTGAGGAAATTGGAGGGAGTATTGTGCTTGATGGGACGTGGTAGAGCTAGAGTTGAGTTTTGGTGATGCATGTGCCCATGGAGAGTAGTGTTATCAAGTCTGTTGTTGGGGTCAGGCGGTCTAGGGTTAAGGAGCACAAGGCCTTTGCCTCAGTTGTCATAGGGTTTCTCTTTTGGTGGTCTAGTGTGTCTGTAACAATGCTCACGTAGAGGGGTCGGGCTCGGCCGGGGATGGGGTTGCAGGGCCAATAGGTGGGATATGAAGGAGCAATGGTAGACGATGTGGGTGCGAGGGTTGTGTTTGATGGGGAATTGGGTCAAGACCGGAACCTTTCCCCAGGCCTTTTGGTCAACTTCCCACTCTAGAACAATTGGATTGTCAGATGACGCATATTCTAGAAATGTTCAAGGAGATGCGGCAAGAATGATATGATGATTGTAATGAAGTCATCACCTTCTTGAATGAACTGCAACAGAACCAATGGGATATGTTAGATTGTTTGGGCTCCATCTAAAGAATCCAACATGCCTAGACTTCATCAACTTTCTGGTCAAAGGGGTGCTAAGATGACCTGGGTCACTTCAATTCCAAGAACATAGGCTATAGCTTAACACTTCGCAACCATGTATAACTTTGTTATTCCATCAGAAATTCAGAAATTTTCACAGTAAATTCATCAAGATGGAGAGGAGGCTAGGGGTAAAAGGCATTTAATTCTTAATGTAGAGATTGAAGAGGCACATGTTCTAGGAAAACATGTTACATGCAAACTGTGCACATTTATTGATAGTTAAAAACTAGTATGAAAAAGGTGTCAGTGGAGTGCTCAAAGACCCACCATGAAATAGTCTTGTGCATTAATGAAATTCTACAAGTACTTCAAAATTTAGAGGACAAAGTATCCATCCCGGTAAAGAATATCACAAACCTTAAATTTTCTATGACTTACGCACTATAAGGCTTTTATAAAATAACTCAAAAGAAATTCTAAAATCCCTTTATGCTCAAATGAAATTTAAAAATTTTTATTTATATTAATAAAAACTATATTTAACCTTATCCCATATATATATGAATATATTATACCCTTATCCCATATACCCTTATACCCTTAGCATCTCAATTTTAAATTTAGTAACTATATAAATTACCTTATCAAAGATTCTATAATTTAGTAACGATATAAGTTTGCCTCCCTATGATAGATTCTAGAATATATTGAAATAAATATAAATAGACTTGAGCTAAAAACCATTGACTTTACTTACATTTATTAATATCATAATATTCCAAATTTACAACTAACATTAATAATTAACTATAAATAACAACGGTTCATTTTTTTGTACTTTTCAGTATGGTATATAATCTAAGAACTCTATTCTCTAGAACCGTGTGTAAGATACATAATATCCACTCAACAACGTAGTTTTAATTTTTTTTAACTTTTTCAATTGGAAGTCGGTGATATAAAGTTTAATGAGTTTCTCTTATTTTGTTATTTTTTTAACATTTTTATTTAAATAATTTTTTATATATAAATATAAATTTTGATCTTTATCTTCTGGAAATTTTTGGATAATATAAATTTATTTTTACATTAGTTTTAAAATCATCATAGATTTATTTTAAATAGGGATTAAGGTAAGTGTAAGAGGGATCAAATTTTTTTAAGTGTAATTTATATTTGAAACTACAAAAAAAAAATGTGTTTTCTTTTTTATTTAAATTATATTTTTGAATGTTATAGATATTAAGCAACATGTATATTAGGTTTCAATATTTCACTTACATATCTTTTCTTTATTTCTAGTTACTTTACATGAAATAATATTGAAGCATATGAAAAACTAATTAAATATGCAGAGCTTATTTATTTTTTATTATAGTGGATATTGTTTTTTTATTTAGAGAATATTTTATTTTTATTTTAAGAGGGATGGACATACTTGAACGTACATTGTATAATGAACCTTTGAGCTTCACACTAGACTGTAAAATAAACTTCTAGACTCAATGAATCTCTTAAATAAATAAATAAACTTACACATCACCTTTACACTAAACTGTAAAATGAACCTCTAAACTAAATCAACCTCTTAGATAACCCAGAAAATTGTAGTCTAACAATTATGTTTTTTTACCCTGAAAGTTATGGAAATTCGGATCATATTTTGAAAAAATCAACTAGAGAATTTTGTAAATCAAAGTAAAAATTATCTAAATTCATAATTTTAAGTGCCCTAAATATTTTGAGGGTGCTGAATCCATTTCTACTATCAAAAACCTGATTCAAATACTGCCTTTACAATTTTTTTTTTTTTCCTCAATTCCAACTACCCACTCTAACCAAAAACCACTCCAACCAGAAACCGTACCCCAGACTAGCGTAACGTATATAATTTATGATGGCCGAACTCATCAAATAGATGTATAAAGTCGTCGAGGCCTTTTCCGGACGATTTAGGTTTTTGACTGTGAAATAATCTGAGGGAGTTGTGATGGAAAATTAATTGTTTCTAGGCTATAATTATTAATAAGTAGACCTAGCTAGGCCTTGCTTCTGCCCAATATTAACTGAGCTGGTGCTACTCGTTTGCTACAATCTGGGGCTCACTTCTTTTCTGCATCATCCAGTTATCCGAGTTTGCAACCCAGACATGTCTAACAAAGAATTTAATGGAGCTGCTGACAATATGGGCTCGCTGCACGGAACGGATCGAAGGTAATATGATACTATAAATGGAGGATTAAATTTTGTGAATTTATTCTTGAATTTATATTTGTTTTTCGTAAGTCTTACTAGCATAATCAGGTAAGAATGGGTTTTTTTATTACGGCTAGTACTGTAGAATTTAACAGAAGAAGCTGTTTTGCTCGTGATAGGGGAAGGGGATGAGACGAGCTAAAATCTAGTCAGGTTCGCCTAGGTGTTAATCCACCCGTGATTTTGATAAGTTAAATGATGCCCTGAGTTACTGTTTCTCAAAGTCAAGCCCAGATAAACACATATCACTTGACAAATCCAGAAAAAAATGTGTTTGTGTTTTTGGTATAAATCATCCTCTCTGGTAAAATTTCTGCCCAATGAATTTTTGAAGCAGGTTGGAGGGCAAGGTCGCAATAATAACGGGCGGGGCAATGGGTATCGGAGAAGCCATCGTTCGGCTCTTCACAAAGCACGGAGCCAGAGTCATAATCGCAGACATTGCAGATGAAACCGGCAAAGTTCTGGCCGAATCCCTTTCACCCCCGGCCATTTACGTGCACTGCGATGTGAGCAAAGAGCAAGAAGTCAGCGCTGCGGTGGATTTGGCCATCGAGAAATACGGGCTGCTCGATATCATGTTTAACAACGCGGGAACTGTCCCCACCGCTCTGGTTAAGAGCGTAACGGAGTACAACATGGAGCAATTCGATCGAGTAATGAAGGTAAACGTGAGAGGAGTGATACTGGGCATTAAGCACGCGGCCCGCGTGATGATTCCGCGGAAGAAGGGCACCATAATCTCCACGGGCAGCGTTGCGGGGATAATAGGAGGTAATTCATACTCATACGCCCCCTCCAAACATGCAGTGATAGGGCTCACAAAGAATGGAGCAGCTGAGCTTGGGAAGCATGGCATCAGAGTCAATATTGTCTCTCCTTATGGTGTGGCTACCCCTCTTGCAGTCCAGAGCCTAAAAATGGACGATGCCTCCTCAGTAGAGGCCTTCTCCGGGAGCCTCGCCAACTTACAGGGAGTGACACTTAAAGCGGAGGATATTGCGGAGGCCGCGCTGTATTTGGCGAGCAATGAGGCTAAGTATGTTAGCGGGCATAACCTGGTCGTTGATGGAGGAATAACTGTTGTTAATCACTCCTGGGTACTCTACAGGTGATAGTTGTTTATGCGAATTCTCTATAGGACTCTTGCAATGTCACTTGATCATTTTGTGCACGGCTCATTCCTCTCTGCAATCCACAAATTTATAAAATTGCTGTGTCGTTACCAGATCCAATATCTGTAATCGGGAGGGTAAGGGGGTGGTTCAACTAATATGGGTTTGAACTTCTTAAGATTTAAGAGAGGCAGTTTAACTTTCGTTGTTACTGTATTTTATATATTTGACTGATTGTAGTTGTTAAGTACCTATTTTTTTCATCGTAAGGGTTTAGAGTTTAAATTCAAATAAGGATTATTTAGTGTAAAATCTTCCAAACACAAATCAAAGAAAATGCAGACTTCACTTGTCACCCCATTTTTCTCTGATACTAACTAAATTCTCAAATTCTTTTCCACCAACTTTAAATATGTACAATTTATCTTATCATGGATATAGCATGTACTTATATGGATACAATCATTTCGTAAATAAATTTGAGCACAAATTTTGAAAAAAAAAGTGTCATAGACCAACATTTAACATTAATAATTTAACATTTAACATTAATAATTTAAATGCAATGTAAATTTTTTTTGGGTTATAGTTGTCTATCTTATAAATCTATTCGGCATAAGGGTTGACTTACACCGTAGCATTCTCGTTAATCATTTGTTATATATTACATGGTTGAGGTTCTTATCATGGCGGTCCTGAGTCCGTGTTAAATTCTTTACCAACCGATTATTAAACGACCGGTCATCATTTATTACTCACCAGTTTCGTTCCCTACGGCAGATCCTACCACCGTATACTCGATGCATGAGATGCCAACAGGTGGCCCTGACCTACTGATATCGATCGTTGATCCGGTTGACAATCGCGAGGTGAGATTTTTCTTTAATAATTCGGGCAAGTATCAGGTTCCTCGGGATACTGACTATCTCGACGGTGGGGATTCAATTCCGCCATCGGACGGTGACCGACTTACGGGTTTACTATACAAACCCATGTTAGGGTTTCCATTGACTCATTTTGCCGGTAGAGGGAGGCCGCATGGAGAAGGTTCGGCTCGCGACATTCTTCATCTGCCTCGACTGCAAAGGTGGTTTCCGTCTATTACAGGTTGAATTCTGATGTTTTATTTCTGGAGCTACTTTGATAGTTTAGCATTCCTCCGTTTATTCAACCGTAGGTCGTTTATAACTCTGGTTATGTTTCATGCAGTCTTTCCTGTGTTAATTATTCGGCTTCTACAGTAATGGTGGTTTGATGATCTTGGCACAGGTATGAAACCTAGCACGGCGGCACTGGACTGCCTACATAAAAACACCAAGATGATGTCGCTTCCAGGTAAGAACTTAACCCTTGTAGGGAATTAGCAGTGGTTCGTGAAAAGGCTTAATACTGCTCTTTTCTTGTCAGGTGCATTGCGTGTTTTTCCATGGATGTTGGGTCTCTTTCCTTCATGACCGCGACCCTCGCTCGTCACAGTCTGCTATTTGAGCTTTGCCCTTTTTCTGTTTCATGAATGTAGTGCTGAGGTTTCGCCTTAGGCGATTCTAGTTTTAATTTCAAGTTTCACTGTACATTTTAATGTATTTCCAAGGACTAGTTTCGCCATTAAGGGTTTTTGTTTGGCGGCCATAACCGGTCTAGTCTACGGTTCGGCCTTGCCTCCAATACTTTTGGCATAGAAGGACTGATACTATTTCTGTGTAATACATGTTTACGCTTCCCGACAATTTCATATGAATTCCTGTTCTGAGCGTATGGTTGAATTATTGTTCGTTCATATATATATCTATAAATGTGTTTTCTGAGTTTATGTTAGCAGACACTTGCTTACGGTCTCAATATTTTCTATTGCGGGTTCTTGGATTTCATGAGGGTTTGATTACCCCTTTTCTGTTTATCTTAACTTTCCACAGTCGTTTGACAGTATTTACACGAATGTGTTATTTCTGAATGCGTTCGTCGCATGGGGTTATCCATACGGAAATTGTTGTTTTTTCATGGGTTCTTTGCAAAGACTGCCTTTATAAATTAGTTCAATGGTAACTGACTCTGTATTCATGGCGATTGTTTTACATGCTGTTAGCTTAGACCTCTTTTATATATGTCTTATTTGAATACTGTGGTTTATATATGTGTATTCTACTGAATGTCGTTCCGTTGTTTCTCTACGGAATTCCCGACCCCATACCAGAGGGTTATCGGTGTTTTCTGAACTCCGAAGGTCGTAACCTTTAATATCAATGAGTTATTTTATTTTGTTTCTTATACTTCAGAGGAGGAAATGAACCTCTATCACTGTGTATGGTTTTAGTTATTATTAATACAGTGCGAAGGAGGCCGACCCATAAATCTTTACTCTGTTGTAGTGCTATTTATTTGGGCATTTTCGTTCTTCCATTCTGTTGAATGAATAAATGTACAGTTAACAGGTTCTGTTCTCTCTGTGTTTAAGGTTATGATCAGACGGCCTTTACCTCTGCTCAATGTAATACTCCAGTGTAATAACCCTCTGTTTAATAAAATACCTTAGTTTAAGAAATTGCTCAGATTAATACCCACTACACCGTTCACGGTTTAGGATGTATAATAATGCCTAATCTTCAACGTTTTAATAAATATATCGTACTCTGTTTTCAAGTTTATGCTCAGCTTTGGACTTTGTCATGCTAGGGTAACAGTCTTTCCTTCTCATTGAAATATAAATACTTCTTCTACTGATATACTGAGATACTACCAGAGAATCCAAACGACAATCTACAGTTAACTATATTAATTCTTTTGTAATATAACAACAGTAGCAGTACATACCTGCACTATCACCCGTGACCTCTGACTTCCTTCTTCGATTCGAGAGAGGATTATATTTTGTCGCTTGTTTTCCACCCAACCATGAGATTAATCGATTCGGATTAATCTCCCCCCAAGCTTTTGCCAGGCCTCTGCCTTCAGCAATATTTAATGCACAGTCTGTGCCAGTGCTATCTGGTCTTCACCAGACTTAGCACTCCATCCTCTGCTTTTGCCATTCCCTTCTCCTTTTTCTCCCGCCTGTTCTTTAACAGCCCGAGCCATCTTCCTTTCCATTTTTCTATGGAAGGGGAGAAAAAAGTTAGGGTTTCCTTCCCCTTTCTTGGCAACTGTTTCT
>APFE031479414.1:484-90641 GCA_000404065.3 Pinus taeda
CCCCATTGCGTTGAGTTCCTCCATCTGCTGAACTTGTCCTGCAATCTCTGATGTGTCCAGTAATGGTGGGAAGCATGGTCGATGAAGGTCCACCTTGAACACTTGATGTAGGCGAAGGAATGGAGGAATGATGTGCGCCAAAGCATTGTTTCCTGTAGCCTTGGTACTGGAGTGGTCTGAGCTTCTGATGGGTTCTGGTAAGGCATTCTTTCTGTCGATGCAACCAGACTTTGTTGCCCACCTGAAACTTGTGTGGTACCCCTGCGCATGAGGAGAAGTTGTTCCTGTGTTCTGTCATGACCGTATCCCTTTGCTGCTGCTGCTGCATGGAGGAACCCTTTCCGGGGGTCATGAATGTAGCAACGATCTTCCCCTTACTTTGCGGGTGGACCAAACAGGAAATAAATTTCCTAGTCTGTGATATGAGCTTGTTGCCTTTCTTAGCAATGATCAAAGAGGTGGTGGTAGGTGGGGCTACCTCCGGTATCCTGTATAATGAATTATCCAAAGAAATAATGACAGCACGAGGACTTGAATCATACACAACATGTCGCCTCCACAAGTATTGTTGGCCTAATAATACATCACAAACATCCAGAGGTGTAACATCACACAATACCTCGTCTGTCAATGGTTTGATGCTGTAGGGAAGGCGACACTGCTGACGAACTTTGAGATCTCGTCCTTCATGAAGCCACCCGATACTGTACGGCTGTGGGTGTGGTGTAGTCGGTAGGCCCAACCACTTCACGATCTCTGCTGAAATAAGGTTCTTTTGGCTGCCACTGGCGACAATGAATTGTAGTGGCGAACCCTTCACCCACATCTATGAGTGGAAAATACGTTCCCTCTCCTTTAGCTCTTCAGGCTCATTTTTCTGGATCTTGGCAGTGGCAACAATGGCACAGGGATCCGCATCAATGATCTGCTTCCCTTTGCCATTTCCCTTGTCGGGTTCTGGCTCAGGGTCGGAACATGTATCTGATTCAGAAGCCTTCAACTCGGCCACCAGTGACTGCTTGGTCCGACACTCACTTGTGTTATGAGTGGGGACTCTTGTGGAACTCACACCACTTTCCTGTGTTTCCTTCTTCGGCTTTGTGGTGTTGTTCTTTTCTGCGGCTTCGACGAGTTGTCTTGGGTCAGCCCACCATTGGCTTTGTCCTTTGGGCTTTCGGATTAGAAGATCCAAAGTCTCGCTTCTTTTGTTTGAACTTTTGCTTGATTTTGACAGCGTATCGGTATGCTGTGCCGAGTGAGGAGATGTTCAAGAACTCCATCTCTTCCTGGATGTATCTGTGTAGGCAGCCACGGTATTTGATTACCAGATGCAGCTCAAAATCTTTGATACCCAGCTGTGTGCGAAGGGTATGAAAAATGTTTGTGAACTCTGGCACATCTTGATCTCGTTCCTGCCGCAGTGTGGTCCATTTGATCTATTTGTCCTCATAGCTTTTGACAGGATAGTACTGCTCCTTGATGGCATCCCGGAAGTCATTCCAAGTGGGTGCAACCGAAAATAGTGAGCCTGTGCTTTCATCCTTCTACTCGCAGTAGGTTTCCCACCAGTCCTTGACGTGGGGGGCTGCTTTGAGAAGAGCGAAAATAATCTTTTCCCGACTTGAAAATTCATGAACAAAAAAATAACCCTCTAGCAGATTTAACCATTTATCTACAGCATCTGTGTCTATTTGACCCTCGAATATGGGGATTTCAAAATTAACTTGTACCTTGAAGGGCGTGGTGTTTCCAGAGTAGCTGCTGGAAGCCGATGCGTCACCTCTAGGTAGCCGCTGAAGGATCTGTGCAAAGCTATCCATCATTGCATTCCTTTGCCGCTCGAGCGCTTCTTCGAGAAGGATTTTGATAGGATCTCCTCCTCCCTCATCTTTCTTCTCTCATCCGCCATGGGAGGCCATCGGGATTTGCGAGGATGGTCTTGCAAAGGTTCGACCAGTTCAAGCCCTAACTCCTTATTTCCTGACCTCGTTGGGGACATGCAAAGAAAAACAGAGAAAAAGCAGACCGCTCTGATACCACTGATCCAGACTTAAACAGGAACACAACAACTTACAGAGATAACCATATACACAAAGATGCAGCGGAAATAATACTTCATTTCATTAATGGAAAATACTGAAATATGCTTACAACCGGAAATAGAAATAAACCAGCTAGGGCGATGGTAGCTTATCTCTGAGAAGAGATGTGTGGCTACATGCCTCTGAACTGTGTTACAATGAGGCTCGAAGGCCTATTTATTGTTGAGAAACAATGGAAAAACCCTTCACATTCCAAAACCTAACCCTGGAAGATGAAACGCCAAATTGTGGGCCCCGTTTTTGGGTAATTTGGTACATCAACTTCCCGGGGTCGCGAATTGGTCGTCTTATCTCTGTTTGACGTGCATGATAGCCCGTTGGAAAGATCTCTCCGAGGACCACGACGGAAAAGACAATTTTTAGACAAAATAATCATTGGTGGTAGATTTCCCAAAACACGTCGTTTAGGGCCTCAAAATGGCTCCAGAAGTTTAGGACTTGAAAAACTGCTAAAAATAGTAAACTGTGCTATAATTAAGGAAACTGAAAGAACTGAAAGAAGCACTAGAGGGGATCCACGTGGAATTAGCGAGTGGCCACCAATATCCACCTGGATCAAAAAATATATGAAAAGATAAAATGGTGACATATAAAAGAAAAATGCAGTGCAAACATGATAGTTGTATAATCAACAACAAACAAGAAAATTGTGATATGCTACCTCATTACATTATATTAGTATTTGGGATATTTGAATTTCTTTTTAACTTAGCAACAAAGGCACCATATTAATGAAAGTAATTTTGTAATACTTAGTACTAGCTAGAATGAACAACTTAAGACTGCACAAAAAGAAAGGCTAACAATCTACTTGAACTATTTCTCAAAGATGGATGAAAGGAGAAGATATTGTTGGGTAGTTCAATTAAAAAAATTCTAATGGAATGCAATCCTCAATGATTTTTTCATGGTTAGCTTTTGACATTTTCCATTTTTTGAATTTCAAGTTTTTTTCTTGATTGAACTTCTATCAATTTTATGCATGCTGCACACAAGTGACTATATTGACAAGTTATGGCATAGGGTCGATAGTATTTAAAGTAAACATGGCTCTTGGTTTTATCAGTTTCTTGGAAAAATATCCTTTCAGTATAATAGACCCTCTTTCATATATAAAACCATTACCATCATATTCCCCTAATAATTTCATCTTTTGTTCAGTGCACTGCATCAAATAATACTTGTTATGGATGCTATGTGATATAGATATTGTATTGTAACACTATAAATATAAGAATATAGTGAAATTATTTTTGATTTTTCCATTTTGGGTTTCAAGGGTAAAATCTCTAAATAAATGTCTGTGTATGATTACATCTCTTTTATTTTTATTAGCAATCTATGTTGTAGTGATTGATTGTGTAACATCCCTCCATTGCATGTAAAACTATGCTAACCTAAGAAAATAAAATCTAGGCCTGATGTGTAACAAGAAAAATCAATACTTTATTATTACATAAATAAATAATTTTATTGCTTGGAAAAGCGGGACACTAAGAGATGTGATTCTTCCCAAGGGATAATTCTTTCAAGATAAGGCTTATAGATCTAATTCTAGATAAGCTTGATGGATTTGAGATAATTATCCATTAAGTTACTTAGCTGAAGAAAGATGATAAGTGTAAGAAAAGCATAAAATCCTTGCAGGAGAGAAAGGAAGGATTTTATGAGGAAAAGCTTCGCAAGAGGGAAATGCGAGCTTTTCTAAGAAAATCCTAGGTGAATGGATAAAAAGATCCATAAAAGTGGAACGCTGCTAATGGAAACCATATCATTAAACAGGGAATTAAATACCCATCAAAGTGATCAACAAGATGCAGTTGATCCATGGGATGAACTCTCGGCTCGGTGGTGAATTGGTGAAAGCCAGTTCTAGGTTGGGTGGTGGTGCTCGGTTTTCCAAGTGATATTCTTTCAGATAATCTGGTTTGCATGAGATGTTATGTATGTTGGATTCCTACCCTCTTTATTTTCAATTCCTTTAGCATATGTGAGAAATTTTTTGAGTCGTCCTTGCTATGAGATATTGTACGTGATCACTAAGAATCTTTATAATTTCATGTGTTAACTATGTCAACGAGATGATTATATGTGGTGGTATGGGACAATTATTGCACATAAATGTCATCCAAGTTAACTTTAGTAAAGGAATCTAATAAATGGGTTTTATACAATAATTGTTTTGTGGTACATCTTGGAAATTAGGTGCTATCTCAGCTTTTAAGATGGTGAATAGTAGGCCTGAGATACTATATCTACATAATTACATTCCAAGGCTTGAATTGGGTAAGCCTATGGTTCAGGTCATATATTTTATGCATTATAGAGTGGAATGCATCTACCGAGGCTTGTATTACATAAGATACATTTCTCTCTTCTTTCGACAGTGTCAGTAGGACTAGGACAACGTTATATGATTTCTAGTTTTTCTTATAGTCGGTCATGTATGTTGCATGCGTCTGATTTCTATGTTGACAGCATGCTTTCTAGATGAGGACTTCAATTTTTCCTAGGGTTAAAGCGAATATTTAGTCCATTAAAGATAGAAAATTAATTAAAAATGATGGGATAGATGTGGGAACTTCTCCAATCTCATTGATCTAAATAGCAAACGAATGTAGTCCATCAAAGTTTAAATGGCTCTTTTAATTGAACTTTGTTTGGAAGATATTACACAATTATAATAATATTAATAACAACTTAATAGGAATATATGACTTTTCAAGTGCAAGACAAGGCTCAAGTTCATGTTAATTCATGATATTTTGGAGTAATTTATTTCTAAATTTTTTTTGGAAGATTCTTGCTAGATTTAATCATTATGGAAGTATATATTAATCCATTAGATTATAATTGGAAGGTTTTTATTCTATTTCAATATTTATAAATGATTTTATTTTGTCAATTCATTAGCTCAAATATCAAAATTAAAAAAAAAAAGTGTCTATATGATTTCATCTATAAAAACGTGATTGAATTTCACACGGATATGTATAAAGAGTAGAGCTAGGGTAGTAATGTTTCAATAAGGATGCATAAACCTTTATTTTTCTATGCTAAGGAATATATCATTTGAAGGTCCTTGTTCTAATTCCATCCAAATGAAATAATAAGATGTCTTGTAGTGGAGGAATAGTGGTTTGTTCTACATGGGTTTTTGCATCACGGTAATAATTTCCCTCCCTGATATGGCAACTTAAGATTCTAGGGTTATGATTATGCATTTCTTGTTTATCTTGAAATTCACAAGTCTATGTATTATGGTGGACGCATTATGGTAGTTGGAGATGCAAAACTACATAATTATTTTAAAATTGGTGTTCATGGTCGAAGGTACAAATTATGTATAACCAATTATGCATTTCTTGTTTATCTTGAAATTCACAAGTCTATGTATTATGGTGGATGTATTATGGTAGTTGGAGATGCAGAACTACATAATTATTTTAAAATTGTTGTTCATGGTCGAAGGTACAAAATATATATAACCAAGCTACATAGATGTGTGTGTATAAGTTTACATAAGTTATTTTTTATTTTACATAAAGTCGCCCATGAAAATGTGAATGCAATCCTTGGAGTTATGCGGTTAAATGATACTAAGAAGTAAAACTATCATATCCATGTGGGAAAAGATTGGGTAAGAAGATGAAAAAAGAGAAATAAAAGCTTATGATACTATATTATGATTATGTTGACAACTTTAATAATTAAAGTATTCATTATGAGCTAGGTATACTAATGAATCCCACTAATTATAATAACAACAAAGCTTGAGACTCAAGGTTCCCTACCAAGGGAGGATCCCAAGAATAACCAATGTAAGTGCCCAAATCTAAGTATTTTTTATAAATATAGTAGCCTGGGGGGAGGAGAAACCCTAAAAAACTATGTTGGAATAAATAATGCTTCCATGTTGAATTGTAGGGGAGAAATGAGAAATGCAAAGAAAAACAATAAATAACATATTGATTATTTCAATAAGTAAAAAAGGATCACCATAAACTGGTTATATATATAAATTGGTTTATATTATATATTATATATATATATATATATATTATATATAAATATATATATTATATATAAGATAGAATATATAGATATATATATATTATATATTATGGGCCTACTTATTGAGTATTAGAAATTTCATCCACCGGGTTAATGAGTTATTATATCATTGAATTAGAGAAGGCTCAATTACTAAACACCTTGACATGAGAGGAGTAAAAGCCTATAATCAGGGTTAGAAAGGATAGTTTATATGAAAGTTATGAATAAATGACGATGGTGAATATGTGTTTTTTTTAAGTATAGTAATTTGATTGATTTTAGTGATATGATCATCATATCATTTTTCTCATATTAAAATTATATTATGAGGACATAGCTTAATGAGTTACAAACTAATTCAGGTAAAGATAGTCAAGTCAATAACATAAGTTAATGGAATAAAGTTTATACTCCTAGAGATTTTAAGAAAGGATAAAAGATAGGGGAGAGGAACAAGTATTTTCTCATAGAACATGGGGAAAAGTCGAAGATAAAGTATATAGAGGGAATATATATAAAGCACTAAAAGAAAACTCATGACATTCTGTCAGCATTAACAAGAGATTTATGGTAAATTAATTTTCATCCTAGAACAATTTCTGAAGATCTTCTAAAGAAAATTGTATTTTTCAGGAAGTTCTCCTGAAATATCATTAAGCTAGTCAAAGACATGTCTCTCCATGTGGAATGTGACCATGTAAACTTAAAAATGCATTCCAATTTAATATTGTGTATTAATTAAGGCATCTACATGTAAGGATGCAGTTCATTGGTCATTGGTTGAACCATTTAATTCACCCTTATTGGGAAAATGCTCCAAATACACATTGAATGAGGAAGAAAAACCTTATCATGTTATTATGAATAGACATGCATAATTTTGAACCTATAGGTCTTTGTTGAGTAAAGAAATATCTACAAAATTGTAACTTATATATGCAATAGATACAAAGTATATTCCAATCTAGACTAAACCAGGGTTGAATTTGTCAAGAGTGTGCATAAATGTGATACAACATACTATATACATATTAAAGAAGGTATCATAATTTTATGATTTTAGTAAGAAGTTCAAGTGGACTGACACCCAAAAGTACATTTCGAACAAATATAGGATGGAGTGTAAAAGCAATATTAGTGACAAATTCAAGGATGCATTCTCAAGTTCACTCAAAGTCCAATATGAAATTGCAACTCAAAGTATACAATCTCGAAATTCACAAACTTGATGTGTATATCATCTAGATATAAATGAGATTTTGTTAATATCACACAAACAAGAACCTGCAACATGAAGAAGATGCTTCTAGTAGAATGATTATAGAAGTTACAAATGTACTTATTATGGGCAGTGTTACGAAAATATATTTAAATAATGTATACTTGTTTTATGAAATGACCAATAGATCAGATACGTTGGTGCTGGATGCACTTGAATTAGAAGTAGAACAGTTCAGAGCACCTGAATGAATAACCAAAGGTATACACTAGATCCAGTGCATGACTGCCCTAGATTAATCAAAAAATTGTTGGTAAACCAGAAGGCTTTATATTAGTACAACCTATGATGATGAGCTAAGTAAAATAATACATGAATCAAGTAGAGTGTGACATATCAAAATGTTCTTAACAATGAAAATAGAGAATAACAAACTATGCAATAGCTCGTACCATTATGATGCTTTAACGATATGGAATAATTAGGTGGTACTGGTAATAAGCATGGTTGTACACACAGATATTGGGTATCTAGAAAATTATTCCAATAAATAGACAACCATATAATAGGGAATGTATATTTTGTACCACTATTAAACAATCTTCAAGAAATTTGCTAGTTAGATTGCCTTAAATGGGCTAGTTGGTCGTGAATAAGACAACATAACAAGTAATGCCTAAACAACATAGGAAATCATGTTAATGAACGTGAAATTGATAAATGAGTTATATTATTTTGTTACCAGGGGAATTTTAATGTTTAAAAAGAAGTGTAAATAGGTGAATAATTTAGATTCACACTGTAGTAGACATAGTACCTAGAAAACTTGGAGGGTGTGAAATTGAGAATATTGTATTATAACTCATGTATGAGAGATGTAGGTATTTGCATATGGGTTGTTCAATTGAGTTTGGACATACATAGAATTATTCATGGTCAACAAGGGGTTGGAGGAAGTATAAAAAGATAAAAAATAAGGCTTATGACATTATTAGTTAAATACGGAGTACTTTTAAGTACCAAAAAATCATTTTTTTGGTTAAAGACAAAGTTAAGGTTGTTATTAGACTTCAAATATAACATACTAACTACCATAATCAACAATATTCTTCAGGATTAAGTGGAAGTCATATTATGTTATTGATAAAATGTTACCCAAAGTTATTGGTATAATAAAGTCATGCATCTATGCTACCATTTTGTTGAAATTATCCTGCAACCCCATAATACATGAAAATGAGTAGTTAAATAAGAGCACTTGAATACTTGGACATAAGAAATATTTACATATGCTCTGATTGTAGGTACTGAATAGGTCTTTGAAATTCCTTATTCCCCAGTCAACAAACCAAGCATGGTTTGATTGGATTTGCCTAAAGGTAGTATGAATAATTGAAGGAATTTTTGGCATAATACTAACATGTTTAAAACAAATGGAGGAAGTATATGTCATGCAGGTAATGTTATGGACATTGGGATGGTGTACAAGTTGTACACATGGGACTAGGTGCAATAACTACATATGGTATTGGTAAAAATGCTATTAGTTTGAGGGGGCCTAATCTAGGTTCAGCGTTAATTAGCCAAACAAATCCCTACATTACTGGCCCTTTCGGCATCAGCTCGCGGAGTGTGGGCCAAAGTCTCACTTGAAGTAGTATGGGGGATGCTGGAACCAATTTTCCACACCCTGAGATGGTTTTGATGTCATTTGATCTCTTCTGTCCCTACCTTTGCACAGGTGGTCTCACTTTAGGGCTTGTAAGACAAGCCCTCTATTCCGGATTTCAATACCTTCACAAAAGTGTATAATTGACCTTCGCGTAGCCATAACCTAGGGCTCAAGTACTTTCACGTTGTTATGGTAGTGTGTCGTGCAGATTCCTCAATCACCTTAAGTGATTTGCTTATTTTTCCGAATACTTAAATTCATCACCGCGTAATCAAATATTTGTAATTGCGTTTAATTATTCAATGTAACTGTATTCATTGGTGCATCATTGAAGCATAATAAAGGAAATTGATACACAAAATATCCAAACCCATCAATAGAACAAATACATAGAACTTGCAGAATAACTCCTTTCGTTAATATCTTCCAAGTGTTACAGACTCTGTTCACCCTGCACACACAGCTGCAGGGGTTTGCGCACTCAGCTGTGGAATTCTACCATAGGCCTCTGTGCACTCAGCTGCAGAGCCTCTACCTACGCTACAACCCAAGACTTAGACTTCTTTCTCTAAATATATGACTCTCTTTCATGTTTGATGCCTCTAACTACTTAGAGATTAGCTCTTTTTATACAATCCCATGGTCTGGGGACCATGGGTAGATCTCTTACAACTGACTTTACAAAACTAAGGGAAAAATACCCTTTGTGACATAACAACTTCATGCTCCGCAACCACAAAATGTGGAGTCTTTACAATACTATTACAAAAATTTGACTTAAACATGGGCTTTTAGCCCCAAAACTTCCATTGGGAGATCCCACTCCAAACAGGGCCCCAACACAAACATCGTGACTTGCCCTCGAGTCATTGTGCAGGTGCAGAGATCTTTGCGTGAAGTCCATCCAACTCAACCTTGATGACCGCAACTTCGGTTGTGCACTAAGCGGTTGCCTGCTTTGCATCTTCAATTGTCTTCTCGATTACTTCTGCTGCAATGTCAGCCTAAAGTTGTTGTTTCATCACTTGCAGAGTCACAAGCTTGCCTTCAATGTTTCCTGTCACTGCATAAGCTTCCTCTAGCCAGGGCTTTAGTCATTCCTTCAGCACCTCTTCCTTATGCAATGCTACATCCACCTGTTCCTTCAGTTGCTTGGCTTCCTGCAGCTTGGCTAACCTTTGTGTCAGCGTGATGGTTCACACTGTGCCCTTAACTTCGTCATAGCACTATTGGAGTTCACGTACTTCCATCTCTAGCCTCTGGATGTTTAAGTCCTCTTGCAAGGTGGTCAAGACCTCAAATGATAGTTTGAACAATTGTTTGCGGTCTACTGCTGCACTCTCCACTGCCTCGACTGCTTCTATGACATCAGCCGCCCATTGTTTCTTTACCTCTGGTGGTGTTGAAGGTTAAGCCCTCAACTAGAGCTCTATAATCTACAGGTTCAGCTCCAACTAAACTCGTACCATCTCTGTTTGAGTGTCGCACACCCTTATGGCCAATTTACGAATGCAGACCTTGACTGGCTCCTCCTCCGAAATGGCCAATTCTAGGACCATTCTGCAGGCCTCCTCCATGAACTTTATGATCTTTTTTCTCTATCTGGTTGCCTCGGCTATGGTGATGATGGAAGGATTCCTCTGTAAGGCCATCTGTTCATTGTTTATTTTATGTTCACTAATCACTTGGAGGGTGCATTTCTCGTGGGCCCTTAGCTCTGCAATTACTCCATCCTACAAGAGGTGGAGTGCTTCACACGGGAGCACTGCCAGGTTCAATCCCACTCCATTCAAGACACTGACAGTGGGCCTATCAGCCTCATTTTCTATTTTCAGTACTCCATTCGGTAGCACTAGCACAGTGGAAGCCTTTGTGTGCAACATATTGGTAGCCTCTGATGTGCTGATAGCCAAGTTGGTAGACACCGTACCAACTTTTGACGCGCGGGTCTGCAACTCCAGTAGTCCAGTATGGATGGCCCCAAGGATGATTTGTTGCTCCTTTCCAAATTGTTGTAAGGCCTCCGTGGTGAAATCTCTAACTGTATCACTGATGTCATATAAATCTCCCTCCGTTAGTGTGATAGGGTCCAGCGAGGTCTTGGTCACCTTCTCTTTCTTTTTGGACCCTCCCTTTCATAGCTCTCTCAGGTGCTTAAGGTGGCCTAACATCTTGTGAGAGTCCACGCCATGCTGCTCTATGTCTTCTTCTTCAGTTTCAAATGAAGGCGACCGCATGCCTTTGTCAGAGCCCCGCTCTATGCCACTTTTTTGTCTTCCTACCTCCTTTCCTATCTGTTCTGGCTTGGCCTTCTCAGGAGCCTCCTTCTTCCTATTTTCAATTAGTTGCACTATCTTTAGCTTGGCCTCCTCCTTCTTCTTTTGTGCAATGGACTTGCTTGCACCCACTACCAAGTCCATGGTGGTGCACCACTCTGCTAGTCATTTATCCAAGACCGCATCAATGGCATTATCTGTGGCTAGGTATGACAAATTGTACCACTTTTGCACAGGGTCCTTCTGTGCCCTGATTGATATCCGATGGAAATCAACTTTGAATTCGACATAGCTCTACAGGTTAACATATATAGTGGTCGACAATCGCGGCTTGTGATTGATAGCCATCTTGATATTCATTTCCATCAAGATCCAGAAGATCTTGTTGTCCTGAATGTGCTCCGCATCCTTGGTCATCCACAGTGAAGCATACTTCGCCGCTTCAGGAAGGTCCATCATGATCGAGGGGAATTGGCTCTCTTCTGGTAGCTCCCACGCTACGAGCACAATCGATAACAAGAGCCATGTGTAGTGGAATGTATTTCTTTGCTCTTGAATTTCACGATAGTTTGCCAGGAACTCTCCATGAAGGTAGTCCGACTGGTTAAACTGGACTCCTTTCGCACACTACTGTGCGAGCACGACGATAGGTGCTAGTACCTCGTCGAAACAACACTTCCACATAACCTTCTGTGCAAGGATATGTGTTTCCACCTTCACAACAGGGTCACAGATGCTGGAAATAGCGTACCCTTGCTGTCAAAGAACATAGCTAGATTTTCACCTGTATACGATAGGTGTGTTATGTAATGAATCAACATATCAGTGATGGGTATCGGCTCCTCTAGCCACAAACACCCATCATGCACCAAGCACACAACTGCTTGATGACTAAAACTTTCACGGGGGTGTGTTTATAGTGCGGAACCCAGAGAAGGTTGAGTAATGCTGCCTTCTCTACTCCTCTAAGCTGCTTCCGTGGCTTTAGTGCAATGCACTTTGGTGGGTTTCGTCTAGGTGACACGCGCACCGGGATGGAAGGCTGCTTGCCCTTCTTGTCTTTCATGGTCTCTCTGGTTGGGTTTGGCTTTGGTCTCGGCGTTCTCAGGGATTTAGGGACCTCCGCCAATACTTCAACCACTTCTGGGGAAGCTACTTCGGTCCCCATATCAATTTACTGCACATTTTCCTCGGCGACCACTCCTTTGGTGTACATAGCTTCTGCACGGGCTGACATGACACTTTTCACTAGTGATTGTGTCTCTTTTGACAATTGTTCAAATTCTGGACTTGCTATCATGTCTTGAAAGAATTCACAGTGCATGTGCACCTGAGAGTGCAACAACTCAATTCTCAAAATGGCAAGTGTTTTTTGCTGAGTAGCCACTTGTAATTTATAGGGCAATTTGAACTCAAATCTTATCGTTCCCCTGAAATCGGTTCATCAATGCCGGATTGGCAGTAGATTTTCAAAGATCTAAGCCATAAATTTCATCTTAAATGTCGGTTTCCCGCTCCATTTGGCCTCATTTCTGCCGTATTTTCATGAACAGTGACTTTAATGGTCACTTTCCAACCAACCTGTGTAATTTCTCCCTAGATAGCATAGCTCCCTTCATGCTGTCACAGACCCAGTGACATGTCTTTGCTTCACACCAGCTTCCAATCGCGCAGCTCCCAACTTGGGTAGTGTAGTTTATAGTCCCACGCCTCCTTTCATCTGCCTAGAGCACTAAGACTATGCTACTTTCATTTAGTCACATGGCCAGACCACCGGTGTATGGCCTCAAGTGACTGCCATTCACCTTTCCTGGGAAGGGTTCTCCATTTAACTTTAACAGTTGTACCACTCCTTCGTTGGTAATATCCTTAATAACACAAGATCCTAACAGGTGCATCCTGAATTTTCCTAGAAATTTATTAAACTTACTATCATACAACAAAACCAGATCATTTACCTTAAATGTGCGCAACTTAATGTGTTGATCATGCCATGCCTTTTCACGTTTCTTTTGGACCTGCTAGTGAAATCCAACCAAAATCTTTTTTCTTCGAGCTCATCTAGTTGTGTGAGCCTCTCTTTAAGGGCTCCATGATCCATCATACCTATGAGCGCCAATATGCATAGACTAGGCACGATGTATTCCATAGGAATTACGACTTCCACACCATAGGCAAGCCCAAAAGGGGTTTATCCCATCAACTTCTTGCATGTTGTTTGATAAACCCATAATATTGTAGGTTTGCGTAGGTATCAATCACTTTGATGAGCATTGAAAACCTTGGTTAATTCATTTTCAAGCACTTTGTTGAATGCCTCCACTGTCCCATTAGCCTGTGGGTGAAAAGGTGTTCTCTTCTGGTGATATACCTGAAATTCCTCTCTTAGTGCACTGATCATCTCATTCAGGAAGTGCATACCATGATCACTCATCAAGATCCTTGGACATCCAAATCACATTAGTACATGCTCAAATAGGAACTTCGCGGTTGTTGTGCCCGTGCAATCCTTCACCAGCTACGCTTTTGCCCAATGAGTCAAATACTTTGTTGTAGTGATAATGTACCTTGTTCTTGTCTTCCCTTATGGCTGAATGGGTCCTACAAAATCTATTACCCACTTCTTGAAGGGTTGCAACATCATTTGTGGATTTAAAGGCATTTCATCCCTCCGCGATGGCCTGCTCGTTCTTTGATATACATCACACGCCTTTCAATATGCTTTTGAATCCTGATGAAGGGTTGCCCACCACAACCCTGTGCATAGAATCCTCTGTGCAGTTACTCTCCCTGAATAATGTCCTCCTACGACACCCCCATGAGTGTATGTGAGGATGTTGCTTTGTTCGAACTCAGGTACATACTATCGCAATATCTTATCAGTCGCCATCTTGTATAGATGCCCAGAAATGAAAAAGAAATTTATCGCGCGCACCACTAATTCCTCCTTTTGCTAGACAAAGTATCCTTTTGGTGCAGTTCCTATCGTTAAGAAGTGTATTATATCCTCAAAATGACCATCCATGACATGCAGTAAAAATAGCTGCGTGTTAGGAAATCCTTCTTCCAATTTAGTAGGTTCCTTCCTTGTTTTGATGCGTGAAAAATGGTCTGGTCCCGTGTTCAATCATCCAGGCTTCACAAAAACTTCAAAATTGTACTCTTGGAATAATAAGAGCCATCTGTAGATTCGCCCCCCAACACAGGCTTATTGACCAGGTACTTCAGTGCAGAGTGATCCGTATACATCTTAAAATGGCCTCCTAGCAAGTAGTATCAGTACTTATGGAGCGCATACACCATAGCTAGCCCCTTGCATTCAGTGGTAGAATAGTTCTTCTCTACTTTGGATAATTTGCGGCTTGCAAACATGATAGGATGGTCCAAGCCTTCTCCGCTAGCCTATGTTAGTACTGCCCCCAACACTATACATGACACATCAACATGTACATGAAACTCTTTCTTCCAGTCCAGGAAGACTAGAATCGACACGGTAACCATATTTTCTTTCAGTATATCCAAGCTTTCTTACAGTCATCGTTCCAGCAGAATGTGACATCCTTCTTCAACAATTTTTCCATAAGAACGAGATCTAGTCATATCTTTTGATAAACTTTCTGTAATATCCTGTATGTCCTAGAGTAGCACGCAACTATTTCACACTCCTCGACGCTTCCAAGTTCAATATCACCATGATCTTCATAGGGTTTACCATTAGTCCTTATCTGCAAACCACATGCCCCAATAGGTTCCCAAAAGGAACGCAAGACATAAACTTCTTGGGATTGAGTGCGATCTGGTATCTTTGACAAGTATCCAGCATCAGGTGCAAGCTTGTTACATGGTGCTTAACTAGCCAAAATACAGTCGAGTCATCAAAATATACCTCTAGGAATTTATGAATAAATTCCTTGAATGCCTCAACAACCATGCACAAAAATATTGCAAGTGGATTCTTCAATCCAAATGACATTACAGTGTATTGAAAACAACCCCACTCAGTCACGATTTTGATTTGGTGGTACCCAGAAAACCCATTAGTGAAGGAATATGCTTCCTAGCTGCCTAGATTGTCTAACACTTCATCTGTGAACAGAGTCAAGGAAGGATCATGCACACAAGTGTCACTTAGTTTTCTGAGATCCACACATATCCTTATCTCATTCTTTTTCTTCTTCTCTTGCACCACCATTGAGCTTACCCAATCAGATTTTTACATAGGCTCAATGATGCCTAACGTTAGCATCTTGTCTAGCTCTAAGTAGACCTTCTCCTTGTATTTTGGATTGAGACAGTAGGGCCTTTACTTAACTGGCTTTGCGTCGGGCTTTAATGTGATCTTCATCATTCCTAGGTCCCTGATTATTCCTTTCATATCTATAAAATTGGTAGGGAATAAGTACCGGTATTCATGGAGCAATTCAATGACCTTATCAACCATCGCGTCATCCCAGTAGTCTCCAATCTTCGCAAATTTGGATTCTTCCTCCGTACCAATGTTCACTTGTTTCATTTTCACTGGCGTGGTTATATCAAGGTTATTAATCTACGGTCCTTGAACCTTGTGGTGGCCTTTTGTTTCTAGAATGTTAATCTTCCACGGATCCTAATCCTCTTCTTCAACAATTACATTATAACATTTGAGTGCGCGACTCAGTTGAGTAGCACATTCACGGTGAATCAGGTCTAAAGGATCCTGTAGTATCCTAAAGATAGCATCTTTTACCTCTTATAGGGCTTCATCAATATTGTCAAACCCGTCCTCAAAACTGAATGTCATCATGAATCCTTCACGCAGGATATGCCATTCACCTGTCCCATGGTAGAGCTCTGTTTCTATATACCAATTCATTGGGATAACATCCAGGGTATGACAGAATAAGTGCACCCACTTAGGTCGGTGCTTTTCTCCATAATCTTGTGTCCATTTGGCTAGATGTGCGTGCGAATCATTCTTCCCATCGTACTTGTGTGTTAGTCGCATCTTAGGCTTCCCAAATTGCGTTGTCATCATCCTTCTACATTCACGCCAATCATAAAATCTTCCCTTGTGCATACTCCACCATCTTGTGGGTGTAGCGCACAGTGCCCAGTCCAAGGCCTAGAAGTGCTACTTTTCTGGTACCTCCCTTTCAAATGCATCCAAAAAGATATCTACCTCATTTAGAGCATCATAAATACGTAGATTTCTTCCCTCTGATGACACACAGCACAGCAATCAGGTCATCATGTTGTAATTCAGCGTAGTGTTGAAAATGCAACAAGATGATGGAGCTTAGTGAAAAGAAGTCGCCTTCACTATGTGGGCCTACAGGCTATTTTTGGCGCAAAGTCTATTTTTAGACTATGTCTATTTTTAGACATATGGATCATGGTGTATGAGTTGAAGGATGCTATTTATGGATGATTGGTCATGTTGGTAAAAATAAATGGACTTCTATTTTTAGACATATGGGCAGAGTCTATTTCTAGACTGCCAGTCAAAAATAGAACAATCAAATATTATTAGCTCTTCATAATATTTGGACTATAAACATTATCGTACCCTCTTGCAGCACTTCAGTTCGAGCTACGGATGTGGCACATGCAACTGCCAGAAGGAAATATGCTTTTCCTATGGGTTAGTTGAGCTATTGCATGATGGACTTCAGTTAGAACTCAGGTGATTGAGTTTGGTGGAGTTGATTGAAGAGTTGATGGAGTTGTGTTTAGTTTGACTTAGTTGAATTAGTTGTATTTGGTCTAACTGACAAATACACTAGTGATGAGTGGTGTGAATTAATTATTAATTAATTCACTAATTATGAACTCATAAATCAACTAAAGAATACATCAGTTAACTCAGTGCATGGACAATTCAGTGGAGACAAGTGTTAGAGGTGGGTGAAAGGGTGAGACTACTATCAGTTGTGACTATAGCTGTGCATGAGATTTGCACAATCATTGATTGAGATTTCCAATGAGGATTGCGCAGTACATGCCAAGGGAATTCGAACTTGGATCATATCTATTCTCAACTTGGATTGTGCAGTAGAGGCAGGCAAACAGCGGTGGAGATTTGAACCTGTGACTTGATTCGGATCTGAGCTAGTTTGTGTGTAGTAGGTGGAGATAGCACTGAGTACTTGTGAGGAGTATTGTACTATGTATTGTTACATGTTCTCTATCATCATAATATACAGATAGTTGAGGGATTTTCATCTGTATGCTTTCCCCATTACATACTGTGTTGATATGTGTGTTTGATGTTTCAATGTGCGTATGCGATTGTTTCTTTAATTCCGCAAATTGATGATCAACATAGAGGAGATTATGTATTATGCATGCATTCCACAAATAATGTATAATCAGGATAATCTCTGTGAATAAGTGTCATATTATTCAAAATTTCTACATCGTATCAGAGCTGACTGATTTGTAGAAAAATTCTACATGGTATCAAAGCGAAGTTGATCATCAGATCTATTATTCAGAAAGTGATTACATTTTATTTCTTTAGGCAGAGTCTGTAATCGGGCCAGGTAGCCTCTGGATTCATCCTTCTTTTGGAAGTTGAGATATCCAGTGAGTGCCCATATAGTCAATCTCTGTACGAGAAATAACTTATTCTCACGAATTTTAGATCAAAAGCGGTTGAGTTTTGAACTGGTAGAATTCGAATTTGCAGCAGTGTTTTCTTGGTGTCGAAGTTGAAATGTCTTTCAACGAATTGCGATTGGAGTATGCCCTTGAAGGAAGCTTGAATTATATTGCATGGAAAGATAGGATGGAGGCGGTGTTAGATGACAATGGGTTGAAGGAGTTCATAGATTCTGAAGTCCCAAAGCCTACTGATGCTGCTCAAGTTGAGGCTTGGTAAAAGAAGTTAGCAAAGTGTTGAAGGATTCTGTTGGAGGGCATGAAGGATCACATTGTATCCAGCCTGCATGGAAAGGCTTCTCCATACTTGATGTGGAAAGCGATGAAAGATTTATTCCAAAGCAAGAGCGACCAGAGGAAGTTGGCAGAAGTGTGAGAAAGGAGACAATATGCCCAAGTATCTCACGAAGTTCACCCAATGCCGGGATGAGATGGGAAGTATGGGGGTGACTGTCGATGATGAGGACTTAGTGAGCTTGGCTCTCATTGGTCTCTTGAAGAGTTGGCATTCCTATCAGGACTCTGTCAATGGTCGGGAGAAATTGCCAGGATGGGAGAGACTTTGGTTAGATCTTGTGCAAGAGGAGATCAGGCGGACTACCAGGGATGGATCTTCATCAAAGGCATCTGATGAAGAAAATTGCACTTTGGCTGCCAAAGTAAAGAAGGGGGAGAACAAGAAAGCTTCTCATTCAGGTGCGAAAGGCAAGAAGCAGGACATGTCCAAGGTGAAGTGCTTTCACTGTCACTAGCATGAACATTATGCCACAGATTGTCCACAGAAGAAGAAAAATAAGAAAGTTGCTGGACCTGCAGTGGGAGAGGCCTTAGCCTCGCAGTTTGAGTTGGATTTTTCACTGATCACATGCTTGGTATCAAGTGTGATGGGATCGGTATGGTTCTTGGACAGTGGTGCATCTTTTCACATGACAGGAGATCGATATTTGTTTTCTGATCTGGATGAGAAAGATCTTCGAGTGCACATTGAGATGGACGATGATGGTAGATACAGTGCGACTGGAATCAGTACCATTTCCTTTGAGAGGGAGTCTGGTAAACCCTTCATATTGAAGGAAGTGATGCATGTTCCAGGATTGAAGAAGAATCTTATCTCTATGGTGATGTTAGAATACAAGGGATATGATGTTGTCTTTAGTGAGGGAAAGGCTTTCTTGCATAGTAAAACAACTGGAGAAACCCGGAAGTTAGGGGTTCGAGTCAAGAACCTTTATCAATTGCATGTAGATGGCTACGCAACAATGGCATGCAAGGCAGAAGAAGTGGTGAGCTGGGATGATGGCGAGCTGTCGCACTGGAGATTGGGCCACCTTCACCATGGAGCTTTGAAGATACTGCGGCAGATTTCTATTGGGCTTCCTAAAGGCACTCTTTTGCAGTCAGATCAGTGCAAGGGGTGTACGTTGGGAAAATTTGTGAAAGCCACCTTTCACGAGAAGGATAGTTGCACCATGACGATCCTTAAGAGAATTCACACAGACGTGTGTGGACCTTTCTCAGTAGCTTCCACAACAAAGCACAAGTACTATGTGATCTTTGTTGATGATTTCTCTCGAAAGTGTTGGATCTTCTTCCTGCAGAAGAAGAGAGAGACATACTCAAAGTTCTGTGAGTTCAAAGCATTGGTCGAGAAGGAATCGAGGAAGAAGTTGAAGGCTCTTAGGAGTGACAATGGTGGTGAATTCATCTTTGGCGAGTTCAAGAACTTCTGCAGCGCAGAAGGGTTTCGAAGAGAGCTCATAGCTCCCCATAACCCACAGCAGAACAGGGTTGCTGAGCGGAAGAATAGAACGATCGTGGGTGCTGCACGAGCGATGTTGCATGATCAGGGCCTACCCCTTCACTTGTGGGTGGAGGCATGCAATACTGCAGTATATGTGCAGAACCGTTGTCCTCACAAGATACTTGGCATGAGTACACCCGAGGAGGCTTATTCTGGTAAGAGGGCTGATATTTCCCATTTGAGGATTTTTGGTTCTCCTGTTTACATGCATGTGACAAAGGATGCCAGGAAGAAGCTGGAGCCAACTGCAGAGTTTGGGATATTTGTGGGGTACACTGATATGCCCCACAACTATCGTGTGTATTTTCCAGACAGTCGCAAGACTATTGTGCGACGGGATATCAAATTTTAGGAGGAGAAAGCCATGAAGTGTTTGCTTGAGAGGGAGCCACACTTGCATGCAGATGAGGAGCTATTAGTTCCTAAGGATGAGCTTCAGGATGTGGATCAGCCACAAGATGAAGCTCATGGAGTGGAAGAGACCACTCATGTAGCGCCAAACATCAGAGGGCGAAAGCACACTACAGAAGCTAAGTGACTGGCTCAAGATGCAGAGAAGGTTGTAGGACCACCTACAGCACAACACGGACATAGATAGTCACCTAATCGGTACACAGGATACATTACTCTTGTGAGAAAATGTGTCGTGACTGAGCCATCCTCTTTCAAGGGAGCTGTGGAGGATCCCACATGGGTAGATGCCATGGTGGAAGAGTATGATTCGATTGTCAGAAACAATGCATGGGAAATTGTCCCAAGACCAGAAAGGAAATCAGTGTGGGTTCGAGATGGATCTACAAAATTTGGTAGTGCAGTGATGGAATATTTGTTTCTTAGGGTAAGTATGCCCAGGAGATACTGGAGAAGTTCAAAATGCATGGCTTCAAGCCTATTGATACTCTTCCTGGAGGTTGGAGGAAGGAGGATGCTACTTCAGCAGAGGTAGTGGATGCCACTGTTTATCAATAGTTGGTGGGGTCGCTTATGTATCTGGTCAATACACGACCCGATATATGCTATGATATTAACCAGCTTTCACAAGGTATGGTTAAGCCAACCAAGCTCTTCTGGAAGGCAGGCAAGCATGTATTACATTATCTCAGAGGCGCATCGGGATATGGATTTTGGTACAGACAGGAGGATGAGGTGAAGCTATGTGCCTTCATGGATGTAGATTGGGCAGGAAGCCCAATGGATAGAAAGAGCACATCTGGAGGGATCTTCAGTATCAGGTCAACAAGAGTTTCTTGGTACATCAGGAAGCAGAGATCCATGGAACTCAGTTCAGCAGAGGCCGAGTATATGGCAACAAGTTTGGCTGCATGCGAGGCTATATGGATGAAGAAGATCCTGGTCAGGTTGTTCGGGTCAAACTTGGAGCCTACTGCGATTTATTGTGATAACCATAGTTGCATTAAACTCTCAGCTAATCCAGTATTTCATGATAGATCCAAGCACATCGACATCAGGTACCATCATATAAGAGATTATGTGCAGCGGAGAATCATGTTATTTTCATACATTCCCACGGAGGATCAAGATGCTAATATCTTAATGAAGGCACTCACCAGGAGCAAATTCGAATACCACAGAGGTAGGATAGGGGCTGCAGATAATCCATATCTTGTTGAGATGGAGTGTTGAAAATACAACAAGATGATGGAGCTTAGTGAAAAGAAGTCGCCTTCACTAAGTGGGACCACAGACTATTTTTGGCGTAAAGTCTATTTTTAGACATATGGATCATTGTCTATGAGTTGCAGGATGCTATTTATGGATGATTGGTCATGTTGGTAAAAACAGATGGACTTCTATTTTTAGACATATGGGCGGAGTCTATTTTTAGACTGCTAGTCAAAAATAAAACAGTTGAATATTATTAGCTCTTAATAATATTTGGACTATAAACATTATCTTATCCTCTTGTAGCACTTCAGTTAGAGCTACGGATGTGGCACATGCAACTGCCAGAAGGAAATATGCTTTTCCTATGGGTTAGTTGAGCTATTGCATGACGGACTTCAGTTAGAACTCAAGTGATTGAGTTTGGTGGAGTTGATTGAGGAGTTGATGGAGTTGTGTTTAGATTGACTTAGTTGAACTAGTTGTATTTAGTCTAACTGAAAAATATACTAGTGATGAGTGTACTTGCAAGAGCTATGAATTGATGATGGATAGAACTCCCGCATATAGGGTTCAGGCCAAAATGTGGCCCCTTGACCAGAATGAAGGGATGGCGCGGATAGGATTTTAGGGGTGCGCGCAAGGCCGAGGTAGAGGAGGACCTGGTAGAGGTCGAGGACAGTTGATTCGCTACAATTACGGAGGACCATGACACTATGCCCACGATTGCACTAATCCAATGCGTCTGTCGTGCAAGTATTGCACGTTGTTTGATCATGAAACATAAGATTGTCCAACACTGATAGTTAGGATACATGAAAAAGGGGTGCTACCACCTCCGCCGACTCAGAACCTGTAGATGATGAGGTCTGAGCCACGTGAAGAAGATCCAAACGTAAATATAGTGCTTAGGAGTGGAATCACGATAGGATGACAAGGGGAAACAACTAGAAGACAGTACATGGGTTCACAAAGCCCCGGGAAAAGAGCCTAAGTTTGATTTGGAGTGTGCTCATGAAGCCTTCATGGAAGCCAAGAAGAGCTTCATTGAGGCATCCACCTCAGGAAGCAAGGATAAGCCTGGGCCAAAGATGAACCCCTCTATGCTCATAGCTTTCCTGGAAACCTATATGTAGTTTGTTATGAAACCAGCTCAAGAAAAGATAGAAAAGATAGATCAACACCTTAGAATTCAGCCTCTACATTACATGAATGAACAATTCTTCGATTATACAAATGAAAAGACCTCCTTTCTATATATAGGAGTCTAAGGGGTCATAACATAATCAGAGCCGACATAAAAATAATAATGTAAGGGCACAATAATAACAATAGTGGGCTTCTATGGGGCACAATAGTAACAATATGGGCACTACATGGGTACATCAATATAATAAGTGGGTTGTACTAATAACAATAAGGGTTTTTAGGGGCCTAACATGCCCCTCTCCTTCAAAAAGCGTTGTCCTCAACGCTTGAGTAGTTCTTGGTGCTTTCGTATAAAATTCTTCTCCTCCCATGTGGAATCTTTAGCTGGTAAGTTCTTCCACCTAATGAGATACTCTAAAATTGATCGATTTCATAGCTGTCGGGTTCCTGTTTCTATGACTGCTCCAGGTTCCAATATGATTTGTCCTTCCTCTTCAATTTTTGGCAATATATTTTGAATTGGGATCTTTTGCAACTTTTGAATAAGTGGCCATACTTCTTTGTCCTTCTTCCATTCATCCTTTGCTTCGTTTATCCAATTTGGTTGGATAATAGAAATAGCATAAAACAATGTTTCCACATCCTCATCCTTGAAGAGTCTCCCATTCAGTAAGGTTTCCATTTTTTAAGTGCATGTAGTATTGCCAACGTTTCCTTCTCATAAATAGCTTTCTTGAGATGTAACCCTAGTGATGAGTGTACTTGCAAGAGCTATGAATTGATGATGAATAGAACTCTGGCCTTAAAGGCATCAGTCTTCCTCCTAAAATGTAATTTGAAAAGACTAGGCAATGGTCTTTGTCATGACCATGACTCTTACATTTCAAGCACCATACGTCCTTGCATACCTCTGGGCAAACCATCCTGTCCTGCTTCAAACTTTGCATCTCAAGGCACAAATTCTTCAGTTGTGCATGGATCTGCTGAACTCCTAGATTAGGATCTTGCATCGGAGTCTCATGTAGTCTCATGGCAATCTCTAAGGCCTCTGCCTGAGTTTTTATCTTTTGTTACGACAATGCACTCCTTAAGTGTAGTAGTAGCGAAGCCACAAACCACTCACGGCGCTGTCCATCTGTCAAATTCATGTTGGCTTCGCGGATTGTACATTTCAGCCTCTGTTATGAAACTAGCTCAGGAAAAGATAGAAAAGATAGATCAATGCCTTAGAATTCAGGCTCTTCGAGAGGCAACTTCCTTTACATTACATAAATGAACAATTCTTGGATGATTCAAATGACAAAACCTCCTTTCTAAATATAGAAGTCTAAGGTGTCATAATATAATCTAGTCTACTTAATGGTAATAATATAAAGCCACAAAATTAACAATAGAGGGATTCTATCGGGCACACTAATAACAATATGGTGATAATAGGGGACAACAATATTAATAAGGGATAATCACTAGTATTATAAGGACCCAACATTCCCCTCTCCAAAAAAGTGTTGTCCTCAATGCTTGAGTAATTCTGGATGCTTTTGTATAAAATTCTCATCCTCCCATGTGGAATTTTCATCGGATAAGTTCTTCCACTTGATAAGATACTCTGAAATTGATTGATTTCGTAGTTGTCGAGTTCTTGTTTCTGTGATTGCTTCCGATTCCAATATAACTTTTCTTTCCTTGTGAAGTTCTGGCAATATTTTTTGAACTAGGAGCTTTTCACCTATAACCTTCTTTAAACATGAATCATGGAAAACTGGGTGCAATCGAGAAGCTACAGGAAGCTCCAATTTGTATTCCATAGTACCAATCTTTTGCAACACCTTGTACAGACCATAATACTTTGGTGATAATTTATTATCCTTCTTAGCTTGCTTGAGGGACATTTTCTTATATGGTTGTAGTTGTAGGAATGCCCAATCACCTACATCAAAACTTCTTTCGCTGTGATGTTGATCTGCATGTTGTTTCATTCTGTTCTGTGCCAACATGAGGTTATCCTTTACGAGTTGGAGGACTTGTTGTTGATATTCGATGTGATTTTCCACTGCTTGAACCTTAGAATTTTCTCTTAAATATGATGTGATGGATGGTGGTTGATATCCATAAAGTGCCATAGATGGGGTCATTTTTGTTGCTGTATTGAAGGAAGTGTTATACCACCATTTAGCTAGAGGCAACCATTTGACCCATTGTGTCTGTGTCTGTTTATCAGATAGAAAGCAACGAAGATATCCTTCCAAACATTTGTTTACTATCTCAGTTTGCCCATCAAATTGAGGATAATAAGATGAGGTATGAGCTAACTGAGTACCGAGACAAGAAAGTAATTCTGTCCAAAAATTTCCAGTGAAAATGGGATTTCTGTCACTTATAATAATCTTTGGGTTTCCATATAGCTTTTGAATTGTTTCCATAAATGCAGTAGAAACTGTACTAGCTTTAAATGGATGTGATAATACACAAAAGTGTGCATACCTGGTAAGTCTGTCAACTACCACCATGATGACACTCTTTCCCTCAGACTTGGGTAAACCTTTGATGAAATCCATTGAAACCTCCTCCCAAGGTTGGATTGGAATGGATAAAGGTTGTAATAGACCCAATGTCTTAATTGTTTCAACTTTATTTTGTTGGAAAACCAAACATTCTGCCACAAGTTTTTGAATATCTGATTTAAGGCCATCCCAAAAAAATTCCTTCTTAACCCTGTGTAAGTTTTTAAAAATCCTGAGTGCCCTCCTACGGGAGAAGTGTGTAATTCCATAAGAATCTTTTGTTTTAGTTGGGAATTCTTATAGAGGTATAAGCAATCTTTGTACCATAAAGAATCATTTTTCCATCTAAATGTATTAGATGTATTGGAATATTGTTGTAACTTTCAAATAAGTGCCCATACTTCTTCGTCATTCTTCCATTCCTCCCTTGCTTCATTTATCCAATCTGGTTGGATAACAGAAATGGTGCACAATAATGCTTCCACATCTTCATCCTTTCTTGAAAGTGCATCTCCCACCACATTTTGCTTCCCTTTTTTGTAGATGATTTCAAAGTCATAACCCAACATCTTTTTGACCCATTTTTGTTTCTCTTCAGAGGATAATCTTTGTTCTAAAAAGTTTTTAAGGCTATCATGATCCGTTTTTACCTTGAAGTGTCTTCCCATTAAGTAGGGTCACCATTTCTTAAGTGCATGGAGTATTGCCAACATTTCCTTCTCATAAATAGCTTTGTGTAAAAACTTTCGCTTTGTTGGACGACTTTCAAAAGCAATGGGTCATTCATCTTGCATTAATACAATGCCAATTCCATTTCCTGAAGCATCACATTCCACGATAAATGTTTTTGTGAAGTCCGGTGTAGCTAAGACCAGTGCTTGGCACATTGCCTATTTAAGATGTTCGAAGGCCTTTGTTGCTTCTGGAGTCCATGAAAATGCATCTTTCTTCAATAATGTTGTTAGAGGTGCTGCTACTCTCCCATAATTCTTAACAAACTTGTGATAATACCCTGTCAACCTAAGAAATCCTCGCAGATGCTTTATGGATGTGGGGATTTTCCATTCCTTCATGGCTTTAATTTTGCTAGGGTCTACCTTAACTCCTTCATGAGATACGAACCCAGATATTCCACCTCTTGTACTCCAAAGAAACATTTGGATCATTTTTCATATAATTGTTTCTCCTCCAATAGTTGTAGCACCTTGTAAACATGTTCAACATGAGCCTTCCAAGACTTGTTGTAGATTAGTATATCTTCAAAAAATATTATCACAAATTTTCTAAGGAATGGTTTGAAAATGGAATTCATCAAACCTTGAAATGTTGAAGGTGCATTGGTAAGGCGAAAAGGCATAACCAAAAATTCATAATGACCCTCATGAGTTCTAAATGTTGTTTTCATAATGTCTTTAGTCTTCATTCTGATTTGATGAATATCCTGAATGAAGATCCAACTTGGTGAAGTAAATTGATCCATGCAATTCATCCAATAATTCATCAATGACAGGAATGGGAAACTTATCTTTAATACTGAGCTTGTTGAGCTCCCTATAATCTGGACACATGCGCCATGATCCATCCTTCTTGTGCACTAATACTACTAGAGTACTACTAGAGTAGAGAAAGAACTTTGACTCGGTTGAATTATACCATCCTCTAGCATTTCTGCAACCATACGTTCAATTTCACTCTTTTGGGCATAGGGATATCTGTATGGCCTGATGTTTAGAGGAATACTTCCTGGAATTAGATGAATAACATGATCATTATCACGAATATGTGGAAGACGTTTGTGAGTCTCAAATACCTTGGAATGATTGTCCAAGACTTTTTGGAGATCTGGAGAAATAGATGATTCCGATGTGGAAACATCTAGCGAACATAATTGTGAAATTACACCCCTTTGTTCCTTTTTTAGAAGCTTTGTCATACCGTTAGAGCTGACTATATTTCCCAATTTCCTTGCAATACCCATTAATTCAACTTCCTTTCCTTCCACTGAAAATTTCATGAAAATTTCTTGAAAATTAAAAGCTATTGTACCCAAGGATTGTAGCCACTAGACTACTAGTACAACATCAACACCTCCCATTGGAATGGAAAGAATTGGGCCAGTCAATACATATTCTCCCATCGATAGCTTGATATTATGGCACTTTCTAGAGCAATTTATTGTTCCTCCATTTGCAACAATCACTTGACACTCCGGTGATGGATATAAGAAGCATTTCGATTCTTTTGCTACCTTATAATGAATAAAATTGTGGGTACTTCCTGAATCAATCAACACTATTACCTTTTTATTCTTGATTTGTCCTTCTATCTTGATGGTTTGAGGATTGGTAATTCCTGCCAATGCTTTACAAGATATGGTCGGTTTCATTTCTTCTTTATCTAGGCTTTGTTCTTGGAGTATATCCTCTTCTTTTGACCTTTCTTGATCCTTTTCTTATTCCTCTTCGCAATCTATGTAGAATAATTTCTTCTCAGCACACTTATGACCTTTAGTGTATTTGCTATCACAACTGTAACAAAGCCCTTTTGCTATTTTTTCTTCCAATTATTGTGGTGTCAACCTTATAGGTTGTGGAAGACTAGGGGCAACAACCCTTCCATCTTTATTGTTGTGAGTGGTATGCTTCCTGGTTGCCATAATTTTGCTTTCCATTTTTCTTGCTAACCAGAATGCCTTCTCTAATGAATCAGGTTCCCAAAGGAAAACATCATGTTGGATATTATCCTTTAAAGTCCCTATGAACACATAAATCCTATGCTCCTCTGGAATATTTTTTTACCCTTATGTTCAATTTTTGGAACTCCTCAATGTGCTCCATTATTGAACCCTTTTGTTTGAGACTTATCAATTGGCTAAAAAAAGTGTTGCTTTTTGTATCCTCATAATGTGCTATCAATTCTTCCATAAAAATTTCCCAAGTGATAATTTGTTTACAAGAGAAAAGCCATTGATACCATACAAACTGATTTGGTTCCAAATTTAAAGTTGCAATACGTACCTTTTGTTTGTTTTGCACTATTAAGATCGAAAAATTGCTCCATCTATAATATCCATGTTGCAGGATCCTTGCCATCAAACTTACTCATATCGATTTTTGGAATATGGTGGGTCTTCGATCCCACATTAGAGTCTATGAAATCATGATTAACATTTCTTTTGTTCGCATAATGAGTTTCCTTTACTAACTTTTCACCATTAGTAAGTATTTCTTGTAGAAAATTTGACAAATCTGTCTTCAAATCTGCCATGTCTATCTTCAAATCTGTCTTCAAATCTGCCATGTCTCTCTTCAAATCTGTCTTCAAATCTATATTCAAATCGTCCATCTTAGCCTCCACACCCTTTATCTTAGATTCCATGCCATTTATCTTAGGTTCTATTAGCTTTTGTGAGAGTGACATTTGTTGCGCTTGTTCTTGTAATTTTGATATATCATGTAGCATTTCTTCCTCTTCTTCATGATTCATGCTAGATCTTTCAAGTTTCTTACTTGATGTTTGCATTTTCTTTCCTTGGGGCATCAGTTACCGATAATAATTCTCTACTATGCTCTTTGAATTCCTTCAAAATAAATTTTCAAACCAATCTTAAGCAACAATTTAAAAGAATCTACACACCTTTTTTCACTTTGTAGGAGTTCGATATTGCCTCTGATGTATCTCTGTATTTTCAGATCATCTAGTTCTAAAATTGTGACCTGCAGTAGCCCTCTGTGTCCTCTTTCCAATGCCACTAGTCTGATCCAAATTGGATTATCCAAGGAAGAGTTATGCGAAATCTTTCACAGTGACCTGATTATAGACTAGTTCAGTAGAGCGAACTTGTATGACATGCCACGAGTCAATGTTTCAACCTTTGGCTCTGGAAAATATATAAAAGAAACTACAGTCCATCCTCTTTCTGTACCTTCTTATGAAATTTCAATCCGATGCTCAAAGATAAAGTTATGACTATTTTCCCAGGTCACCTGTTTGGAATGTAATTCAGGAGTCTACAAAAAGACCAACTTCCATAGATCATATCTCCACAAATATAGCACAAAAAGCTTTGAAAGTCGGACCCGAGGTTCAGCACGATTTCTTCTCAAATGGGTTTTTTTAGCTTCTAAAACATCACAGAAAAAATTTATAGCGAAAATGCCATGATGACCTATTTGGAGTAGCGAAACCCTAGAATCCAAAGCTCTGATACCAAATGTTATGAAACTAGCTCAAGAAAATATAGAAAAGATAGATCAACACCTTAGAATTCATCCTCTTCGAGGGGGCAACCTCCTTTACATTACATAAATGAACAATTCTTTGATGATTCAAATGACAAAACCTCCTTTCTATATATAGGAGTCTAAGGTGTCACAATATAACCCAGCGGACATAACGATAATAATATAAAGCAACAAAAATAACAATAGAGGGATTCTATGGGGCACAATAATAAAAATATGGGGATAATAGGTGGACAAAAATATTAATAAGGGATGCAACTACAATAGTAATAGGGTAATCACTAGTATTATAGGGACCCAACAACCTCTAATCTAGTTCCCAAGGTGTCTCCCCTGGTTACATTATGATCTCTTTGAATCCCACAATTGACTGTGTCTCAGGTTTAGGCTTACTAAATTCCCTATTTAGTGCCACCTAGATGTCTACTGCTCCAACATTTGGGTTATTGTTAGAGTACTTAATATACTAGGTTAGCACGTGATCTTGCAGATCACTAACTAGTGTCACCTTCTTTATATGATCATTTGCAACACCTTGAGCTTCCCATACAGCCCTCACAGAAAACCAGAATTGGTCTAGGTCCTCATTTCCCAAGCCCTTGAATAAAGGCAACTTCACTGTATTTGCATACTGAACCGCGATGGAGTTGGAGGTGGTACGGGTGAAGTTGGAGGTGATGGTGGTGAAGTCGGAGGTGGTGTGGGTGGAGGTGGTATTCACAGGAATCCTTGTCTTATTAACTGAATAGCACTTCACAAAGAAACCTTCGCTATCCCTTCTTTGTCACTTCGTGGAGGTGAAATCAAGGGGCTATACTCCGAACCCTTTTTTCCTTCGTTCCTGTAAGTTTTTCCACTTTCCGTAGTCCCAAACATCAAGGTAGCTACATAACCCATGTTTCGCACAACAACATTTTAATCCAAGTATTCAAAACTTTTATGTACTTATCTTGTGGTCCTTTGAAAAATTTCGCTTTAATCGGTATAGCTAACTAAGGTGTTGACCACGAATTCAGTCACAAATCCTCCTATGATGCAATTGAGCAAATGATCAACAGCGTGGGTGATCATGTCCTCTAATGCTTCCAGCCTTTGTACTAGCTCTGGGGTCCACACAATAGGACCATCAAGTTTCCACCTTCCTTGGCTATCTGCTAGCTTCGCCATCCACTCCTATAGCTCATTAGGGAAAGAGAAGAAAAAGATCTCGTGGATCTATGTATATAACTATCGGTCCAACCACTATTCCCTTGTCAGTCATGGGTTTCTATTCTCCCGTGCTATGAATTCATGGATCTTTCTATCCAACCAATCTCCAATATCCTTCTTAGTTGGATTCCAGTGATACGACATCACACATTGCTTATGTAGATTCCAGTCTCGGCAAGAGAACCATTTGTTGGCTTGAGGGGGCTTGACTGAGGTTCAATGTTAATTAGCCAAACAAATCCATACACTACTGGCCCTGTTGGCATCAACCCGCAGAGTGCGGACTGAAGTCTCACCTGAAGAAGTATGAGGGGATGCTAGAATCAAGTTTCCACACCCTAAGATGGTTGTGATGTCGTTTGATCTCTTCTATCCTTGCCTTCGTGTAGGTGATCTCGCTCTAGGGCTTGTAAGACAAACCCTCTATTCCAGCTTTCAATACCTTCGCGAAAGTATATGATCGACCTTCGAACAACCCTAACATGGGGCTTAGGTACTCTCACATTAAGGAGTTTAGACTTCTGTGATCCATAATCTTGTTAAGAGAATAATTTCGGCAAAATCACATAAGAAACCATTTGTCAACACATTTCGAACCAACCAGTGTGGTTCATCGTCAGGACAAGATGAAGATCCAATCTGAATGATGCAATAAATAGGGACATCAGGCTATTCCAATAGCTATTTTCACAAGTAACGGTTAATGGACCTCTAACAGCTATATTATCATTATTCATATATTTATTAATAAAATATATATTTTTTGATTATTGTTTAACAAAATGGTAATTAGTTTAGGAATAATATATGATTTTTTAATTAATTAGTTAAATTAAATAATGAATTTTATTAATAAATATATGAATAATGATAATATAGCTGTTAGAGGTCCATTAACCGTTACTTGTGGAAATAGTTGTCGGAATAGCCTGCTGTCCCTATTTATTGCATCGCTCAGATTGGATCTTCATCTTGTCTTGACGATGAACCACACTGGTTGGTTCGAAATGCGTCGACAAATGGTTTCTTATGTGATTTTTCCGAAATTATACTATCACATTGTTATGGCAGCGCGTCGTGCAGATTCCTGAATTACCCTAAGTGATTTTCTTATTTTTCCGAATACTTAATTTTATCACTGCGTAATCAAATATTTGTAATTTGCATTTAATTATTCAATGTAACTGTATTCATTTGCTCATCATTGAAGCATAATAAAGGAAGTTCATACAAAAAATATCTAAACCCATCAACAAAACAAATACACAGAACTTGTAGAATAAATCCATCTATTAATATCTTTCAAGTGTTACAGACTCTATTCACCCTGTGCACGCAACCGCAGGGGTCCGTGTGTTAACACTCAGGCTGTCCCTAGGCTCCTTTTAGGGATACGGCCAAGGTAACCACAAACCAATCTTCTGATTGCAGGTTCTAGCCCACCTGCAATCGGAGAGGGCTCTCTCCTTTAGATTCAACCTCAGTTGATCTAGATTCAACCTTAGTTGATGATTTTAGGCTAGCTTTATGACTTCAAGGGAATGTTGACTGTGATTGGGAGGAAGGTAGGATTCTCGAGTAAAGAGGCACAGTAAAGCGCTATAAGTTTTGAACCATTGGGCATGGAGTCACAGATTGGGGCATGCGAGCATTTTCTTGGTCACAAGGGGATACAGAGCGGGATAGTCACGCAGGATACAACATTCAAGCTGCTGAAAGTACGGAGTGAACATCAGGGATGAAAGGCAAAAGAGAATCATTTCATCATGCTGACAAAGGGGAGAAATGCATGAGTGGGATCCCGGAGCAGTTAAGAATTCCAAAGACATACACCCATATACGAAAGAAACAGGGTAAACTAGAGCAGTTAAGAATTCTAGCTCATGACCGTTTCAGAAGAAAACATTGAAAAAGTGCAGAAAATGAACCTAAGCTGTACTTAAACAAATCTTAAGCTATTCTTTTTTCCTGCAACTTAGAATGGCAGAAAGATGATAAAAACATAAAATAAACAAGGAGGAATAACACTTATTGGATCATGCAGAGACACAGGAATTCTGTGATCATTCCTTGGCCAAGAGAAAATAGCAAGTTGTTTCGCAATCCATGCTTTCAATAATCTTTGATTATCAAAAATATGACAGTTACAGTGCGAGTCTTTACTCAGATAAAATTGCTGGAAAGAAACTGACCAACAACTACTACAACCAACCAACCAACCCTTTACAATATCGCTTCGGGTGGTATTTATAGACAAAATATCAGGAAGACATCATTACAAGTGACCGTGACAGGTCTGCTTAGAACTCTTCAAAATCTAAATGCTTGCTAGAAATAAATGCAAGTAAATCTTTTTGGCTGCGCTGGGGGCAGCTGAATCAGAACAGGTGACGAGGTGGCCCTTGGGGACCAGATGCGTTGCTGCTGAAGTGAATGTGCTTTGGGGCTATAGTTCGGCTTTGGTGAGAATTGAATGTCTAATTATTATGATTTGAGAGCTTCAGGTGATTTTTCCCTCCTCCTATGGATCTGCTAGAAGATATTTAATTTCTCTTGCTTTGGGCCGCTTCTCAAGATATTCTCTGATACACTTTGCCGCTACATTGATGATTTCCACCGTCGACTGATACTCGTTGACACGCTTGAAGCCTACTGATTTGATCTGATACACTTTGAACTCTGTGAATGATCTGCTGTTGTCTTTAAACCGGATCCTTTGGCACGATTAGGCGATTTCGGGCTTTTTCGGCGCGCAGTGGGCTCGGAAATTAGAAGATTCCCTGAAGATTCCTCGAAATGGCCTATTTCCCGTAGCGATGCGTGAATAGCGCATCAAAAACTGCCTCTGTTTCTTGATCTGGAGCTCCGAAGTGCGACTTTTCTCCTTGCGCGAAGTTTTTTCGGCTTTTCTGGCTACTGACGTAAGCACTGCATCGGCTGTATGGCGGATGACGTCATCAGTGGGTCCCTGGTATAGCGCGACATGGTGGGGTACTGGTGGACTGTGGTGAAGAGACTCCGATGTGATATGGCGATATCGCGTCGGCGGGGAAAGAGGGGGATCATTGCGTTGGGCGTGTGGTGCTTGCGATTGTCGATATGCGATATGGCGATATCGCATTGGGGGAGACGGGGGGGTGAACAGATTGGACACTCGGTGCTTGCGATCGTCGATTGCCGTTTTCGCGATATCGCATCGGCGGGGAACGGATGGGCAATGTTTTTCAGGAAAGTGAGATGGCGAGGTTGCGATGCGAAAACGGCTTTGAAGGGGGAAAAAGGTAAGTAAGTGGGTGTGAAGGGCCTTTGAAGTTTTGGAAGGGGTCCGACTACTTCGGGGGAGTTTTATAATTAGGAAGGATTCCATAGTATGCGATAGGTGGTTTCGGAGGTTGGGTTCTTGCTTAGTTTCTGATAAACTAAGCAATTCCCAGGACTTTCTATGGTTATTTTTCAACCAGGGGGAGGGAATATTACAAAGGGGAATTTACTTAATATTAATACGGGGACGGGAAACATAGGGAGCTACATAATAATGTTAGTGGTTAGTGTAGAGGTGGTAAGAAAGCGCCAAGTTTGGTGGAAACTTAGGCTGTTGCGAGGGGGTAGGACCATATTTCGGGAGAAGATATGGAACAACTTTGAGCAAAGCAGATCTTTACTCAACCGGAGTGATGAAGATGATGAACTTAAGAGATGTCAAGCAGATCTTGACCTCTTTTTGGGGATGTTAGTTAGTGATTGAGGGAAAGCAGAGAAGGGGATTTAGTTATACCTCATTTGAGCCTTTTTCTTACAAATGTTTCCTGATTATGTTCTGCATGATATGATACCTGCAAACTTGGAACTTGTCAGCAATTCAACAGCCTCAGAACTACCTACCTAGCCTATTTCCTAGCATTTTTTCTTCTTTTGCTTGGGGGTGCACTTAGACTTGCAAACCCATCATACATTTTCTTTTGATGTTTCCTATCTACATACTACCCTTATTTCTTCCAGAGCCCAGATTAAACTGTTGGACTCTCTTGTTTCTCTACCTATCTAAAAGTCTGCCAAGATTAAACTGTTTGGACAGACTTACAATCTCTACATTCTAAAACATGAAATTTAAATGTAGGGAGACCAAGATTAAACTGTTTGGGCCTCCCTTTAACTAAAAGTAGTGATACCAGGAAAATTTTTACAAACTTTGAAGGCAATTGAATGAATCTTGAAGTAGCCTTCTTCATTTGGAGACTGTTTGAGCAAAAATGGAGCATTGCAGCAAGCAAAGTACGACATATTTGGCCTGTGAAATGCCAATCATGAAAAATGAATACCTGCTGCAGCAGGAGCTAACAGTGGCTCCACTCGGGGATGGCTTCTCATTGCGGGAACTCAAGAACAGCAGGCCAGAACGCCTTGATTTTTAGTTTCTTTCTGTCCTCTGCAAAACTTTATTTCCTTCGGCCGCTTTATTTCTCCTACCTACCTACCCTAACCAGCAACTGCTTTTCCCTTAGGTAAAATCAAATAACCAGTGCAGCCATTTAAGCAACTGTGAAACAAGATAATCTTGCTGACTGATTGTTTCTGAACGCAAAAACATCATCCAGGCATATTCTTTTACAACCAAAATTGTGGCCTCCATCATTTGGCACTGAAGCTTACGGTCTTCACTGAGGAAAGATGTTAGCAAAATTTTGTTAAGCCAAAGTTCCATGTAATCTGCGATTGGATCAATGAACTTACCCTGTGAGAGAACTTCCTCTGCTTCGTTGGAATCTTCAGTAGAATCATGCAGAGTCTGTGAATCAGTAGGTGGCGACATCTTCTCCTGAGTTGAGGACGGGAGACTTCGGCATGATTTAGGATCTTCCGGGTCGAGGGGATCAGCTGCATCTTTGGTAATGAGCCTAGAAGATGATCCTTCTATCTTTCCCTTGGATCCCAGATCACACAAAATCCTCAGGTCCTCAGGCAACAGTGTTCCCTCCTGAATATGGGCATGCAGGCTTAGGTATGACTCCAGGTTCTTTGGGCTGGAAGGATCATTTACATCGTCGGTAATGACCCTAGTTGTTGATCCTTCTGTCTTTCCCTCCCCCTGGTTGAAAAATAACCATAGCAAGTCCCGGGAATTGCTTAGTTTATCAGAAACTAAGTAAGAACCCAACCTCGAAAACCACCTTCGCATACTATGGATTCCTTCCTAAGTATAAAACTCCCCCGAAGTAGTCGGACCCCTTCCGAAGCTTCAAAGGCCCTTCACACCCACTTACTTAACTTTTTCCCCCTTTAAAGCCATTTTCGCATCGCAACCTCGCCATCTCACTTTCATGCAAAACATTGCCCATCCGTTCCCCGCCGATGCGATATCGCGAAATCGGCGATCGGCGATCGCAAGCGCCGAGTGTCCAATCTGTTCACCCGCCCCGTCTCCCCCAATGCGATATCGCCATATCGCATATCAGCAATTGCAAGCACCACACGCCCAACCCAATGATCCCCCTCTTTCCCCGCCGATGCGATATCGCCATATCGCATCAGAGTCTCTTCACCACAGTCCACCAGTACCCCACCACGTCGCTTAGTACCAGGGACCCACTGATGATGTCATCCGTCGTACAGCCAACGCAGTGCTTACGTCAGCAGCTAGAAAAGCCGAAAAAGCTTCGCGCAAGGAGAAAAGTTGCACTTCGGAGCTCTAGATCAAGAAACAGAGGCAGTTTTCAATGCGCGAATAGATCGCTACGGGAAATAGGCCATTTCGAGGAATGTTCAGGGAATCTTCTGATTGCCGAGCCCACTGCGCGCTGAAAAAGCCCGAAATCGCCCAATCGTACCAAAGGATCCAGTTTAAAGATAGCAGCAGATCATTCACAGAGTTCAAAGTGTATCAGATCAAATCAGAAGGCTTCAAGCGTGTCAAAGAGTATCAGTCGACGGCGGAAATCATCAATGTAGCGGCAAAGTGTATCAGAGAATATCTTGAGCAGCGGCCCAAAGCAAGAGAAATTAAATATCTTCCAGCAGATCCATAGGAGGAGAGAAAAATCACCTGAAGCTCTCAAATCATAATAATTGCACATTCAATTAGCACCAAAGCTGAACTGCAGCCCCAAAGCACATTCACTTCAGCAGCAACGCATCTGGTCCCTAAGGGCCACCTCGTCACCTGTTCCGATTCAGCTGCCCCTAGCGCAGCCAAAAAGATTTACTTGCATTTATTTCCAGCAAGCATTTAGATTTTGAAGAGTTCTAAGCAGACCTGTCACGGTACTTGTAATGATGTTCCCTGTATTTTGTTTAAAAATAACAGCCAAAGCGATATTGTAAAGGTTGGTTTGTGGGTAGTAGTAGTTGTTGGTCAGTTTTCTTTCCAACATTTTCTCTGAGCAAAGACTCGCACTGTAACTGTCATATTTTTCCATAATCAAAGATTGCTGAAAGCATGGATTGTGAAACAACTTGCTATTTTCTCTTGGCCAAGGAATGATCACGGAATTCCTGTGTCTCTGCATGATCCAATAAGTGTTCTTCTTCCTTGTTTATTTTATGTTTTTATCACCTTTCCGCCTTTCTAAGTTGCAGGAAAAAAAATAGCTTAAGATTTGTTTCATTACACCTTAAGTTCGATTTCTCCACTTTTCGATGTTTTCTCTGAAACAGTCATGAGCTAGAATTCTTAAATGCTCTAGTTTACCCTGTTTCTTTCGTATATGGGTGCATGTCTTTGGAATTCTTAACTACTCCGGGATCCCACTCATCCATTTCTCCCCTTGGTCAGCATGATGAAATGATTCTCTTTTGCCTTTCATCCCTGATATTCATTTCGTACTTTCAGCACCTCGAATGTTGTATCCTGCGTGGCTATCCCGCTCCATATCCCCTTGTGACCAAGAAAACACTCGCATGCCTCAATCTGTGACTCCATGCCCAATGGTTCAAAACTTATAACACTTTACTATGCCTCTTTACTCGAGAATCCTACCTTCCTCCCAATCACAGTCAACATTCCCTTGAAGTCAGAAAGCTAGCCTAAAATCATCAACTAAGGTTGAATCTAGATCAACTGAGGTTGAATCTAAAGGAGAGAGCCCTCTCCGATTGTAGGTGGGCTAGAACATGTAATCAGAAGATTGGTTTGTGGTTACCTCGGCCATATCCCTAAGAGGAGCCTAGGGACAACCTGAGTGTTAACATAATGGCGACTCCGCTGGGGACCTCCTTAGATAAATCAATGGAATCAATCTGCAGCTCTACAGTGGAAGAAACTGACTTGTAAAAGTCTCGGTCGACCTATATCTGTGTGCGCCACTGGGGATTCAAACACACGGTTCATCTTTAAACCCCAATGGAGGAAGTGCTCCTATTTTTGAAAGCTTGTCATGTATAGTTCTGATCTTTGGCGGTGGACAGAGATCAGGCACTTCAGAATCCAGACATCCACCTGGCGACTCCACTTTAATTTCAATCAAAGGCTCCACTGAGGAACGAACCAAATGTTACAGCCAAGTGCCCCGTGTATTGACAACAAAAGAGAATGACCGAATCTTGGGAAGAACTTCCGATAGAAGAAGCTTTAGAAAAATGCAAAGAAAGTTTATCAAAATTTGAGCTTGATGATAGATTTTCCAGAAAGGTATTGTCAACAATACCTGGCGGACGAAATAAATTGTTCCTTGAGTTTGTTGTGCAAAAATATGAGAATGAAATTGAACTCTTGGGAGCTCAAATTCAAGCTTATAATTTTCGCAACCCTCAAGAGTTTTGCCAAAATCTTCCTCCTCCAGTTCAGCAGGAAATAGTGTTGTCTCCTGAATTACAGTTTGAGTATGATCTGGGTTCCAAGGGAAAGACAGAAGGAACAACAGCTAGGGCCATTACCGACGATGTAACTGATCCTTCCAGCCCAAAGCACCCGGAGTCATACCTAAGCCTGCATGCCCATATTCAGGAGGGAACACTGTTGCCTGAGGACCTGAGGATTCTGTGTGATATGGGATCCAAGGGAAAGACAGAAGGATCATCTGCTAGGATCATTACCAAATATGCAGCTGCTCCCCTCGACCCAGAAGATCCTAAATCATGCTGAAGTCTCCCGTCCTCAACTCAGGAGAAGATGCCGCCACCTACGAAGATGTCAGGAAGACATCATTACAAGTGACCGTCACAGGTCTGCTTAGAACTCTTCAAAATCTAAATGCTTGCTGGAAATAAATGCAAGTAAATCTTTTTGGCTGCGCTGGGGGCAGCTGAATCGAAACAGGTGACGAGGTGGCCCTTGGGGACCAAATGCGTTGCTGCTGAAGTGAATGTGCTTTGGGGCTGCAGTTCGGCTTTGGTGCGAATTGAATGTGCAATTATTATGATTTGAGAGCTTCAGGTGATTTTGCTCTCCTCCTATGGATCTGCTGGAAGATATTTAATTTCTCTTGCTTTGTGCCGCTGGTCAAGATATTCTCTAATACACTTTGTCGCTACATTGATGATTTCCGCTGTCGACTGATACTCTTTGACACGCTTTAAGCCTGCTGATTTGATCTGATACACTTTGAACTCTGTGAATGATCTACTGTTGTCTTTAAACCGGATCCTTTGGCACGACTGGGCGATTTCGGGCTTTTTCGGTGCGCAGTGGGCTCGACAATCAGAAGATTCCCTGAAGATTCCTCGAAATGGCCTATTTCCCGTAGCGATGCACGAATAGTGCTATTCGCGCATCGAAAACTGCCTCTGTTTCTTGATTTGGAGCTCCGAAGTGCGACTTTTCTCCTTGCTCGAAGCTTTTTCGGCTTTTCTTGCTGCTGACGTAAGCACTGTGTCGGCTGTACGGGGGATGACGTCATCAGTGGGTCCCTGGTACAACGCGATGTGGTGGGGTACTAGTGGACTGTGGTGAAGAGACTCCGATGCGATATGGCGATATCGCGTCGGCGGGGAAAAAGGGGGATCATTGGGTTGGGCGTGTGGTGCTTGCGATTGCCGATATGCGATATGGCGATATCGCATCGGGGGGGACGGGGGGGGGGGGGTGAACAGATTGGACACTCGGCGCTTGCAATCGTCGATCGCCGATTTCGCGATATCGCATCAGCGCGAAACGGATGGGCAATGTTTTGCATGAAAGTGAGATGGCGAGGTTGCGATGTGAAAACGGCTTTGAAGGGGGAAAAAGGTAAGTAGGTGGGTGTGAAGGGCCTTTAAAGTTTCGGAAGGTATCCGACTACTTCGGGGGAGTTTTATACTTAAGAAGGATTCCATAGTATGCGATAGGTTGTTTCGGAGGTTGGGTTCTTGCTTAGTTTATGATAAACTAAGCAATTCCCGGGACTTGCTATGGTTATTTTTCAACCAGGGGGAGGGAATATTACAAAGGGGAATTTACTTAATATTAATACGGGGACAGGAAACATAGGGAGCTACATAATAATGTTAGTGGTTAGTGTGGAGGTGGTAATAAAGCGCCAAGTTTGGTGGAAACTTAGGCTGTTGCGGGGGGTTAGGGCCATATTTCGGGAGAAGATATGGAACAACTTTGAGGAAAGCAGATCTTTACTCAACTGGAGTGATGAAGATGATGAACTTAAGAGATGTCAAATAGATCTTGACCTCTTTTTGGGGATGTTAGTTAGTGATTGAGGGAAAGCAGAGAAGGGGAGTTAGTTATACTTCATCTGAGACTTTTGCTTACAAATCTTTGCTGATTATGTTCTGCATGATATGATACCTGCAAACTTGGAACTTGTCAGCAATTCAACAACCTCAGAACTACCTACCCAGCCTACTTCCTAGCATTTTTTCTTCTTTTGCTTGGGGGTGCACTTAGACTTGCAAACCCATCATACATTTTCTTTTGATGTTTCCTATCTACATACTACCCTTATTTCTTCCAGAGCCCAGATTAAACTATTGGACTCTCTTGTTTCTCTACCTATCTAAAAGTCTGCCAACATTACACTGTTTGGACAGACTTACAATCTCTACATTCTAAAACATGAAATTTAAACCTAGGGAGACCAAGATTAAACCGTTTGGACCTCCCTTTAACTAAAAGTAGCGATACCAGGAAGATTTTTGCAAAATTTGAAGGCAATTGAATGAATCTTGAAGTAGCCTTCTTCATTTGGAGACTGTTTGAGCAAAAATGGAGCATTGCAGCAAGCAAAGTATGACATATTTGGCCTGTGAAATGCCAATCATGAAAAATTAATACCTGCTGCAGCAGGAGCTAACACCGTGCACTCAGCTATGGACTTCTACCCTAGGCCTCTGCACATTTAGCTGTAGAGGCTCTACCTATGCTGCAACCCAAGACTTAGACTTCTTGCTCTAAAGCTATGACTCTCTTTCTTGTTCGATGCCTCTAACTACTTAGATATTAGCTATTTTTATACAATCTCATGGTCCGCGGACCATGGGTAGATCTCTTACAGTTGACTTTACTCTACAAAATTGAGGGTGGACTACCCTTTGTGACACATAACACCTTCACACACCGTGACCGCAAAATGCAGAGTCTTCACAATACTGTTACAAAAATTTGACTTAAACATGGGCTTTTAGCCCCAAAACTGCCCTTGGGGGATCCCGCTCCCAACAAAGGCATAACATGTATAACTGTGTCTGTGTAATGACTTGTGAAGGTGTGCAATAATACACTGTGGGATTGTTTGTAATGAAACTAAGGATAAGTATCCATATTTTTTTCAGTCTTAATATACATAAGACATATGAATCTAATATGATATTTTATACATGTGATTAGTCCAATGTGCTAGTTGACTTGTTGTGACTAATGTAGTGAAACTGCAGGAAGCAAGTGTTCGATAATAACACAAAGGATTTGGAAGAATGCAAGGGAATAACATACATTTCCTCAATTACAAGGAACATTAGGAAAAATATTTAAAATACGGGCAACATGATTTGTAGTTACTCAAATAGTAGTACTGTATATCAAGTTATGATATTAACTGTTGTAAACAAAGTAGAGTTCTGCATCTAAAATCTCTCACAAAATTGTTTGAAACAAATGTTATAAGTAGCGATGGGAGGAGATGTCCTGGGAGAACTCATTTGTCACCGATATATATTGGAAGATATCATATGGCAAGGCCATGGGAGCTTGTAAATTCAGAAACAACTACCTATGAACGGGGAAATAATATTGTAAGATGCAGTTATACACCGATGATGGTGTAAATTTAAGGGGGGAAGCATGTAACATCCCTCCATTGTATTTAAAAATATGCTAACATAAGCAAAGAAAATCTAAATCTAATGTGTAACAAGAAAAATAAATACTTTATTATTATGTAGATAAATAATTTAATCACTTGGAAAAGCGAGACACTAAGAGATGAGATTCTTGCCAAGGGATAATTCTTTGATGATAAGGCTTCTAGATCTAATTTTAGATAAGTTTCATGGATTGGAGATAATTATCCATTAAGTTACTTAGTTGAAGAAAGATGCTAAGTGTAAGAAAAAAATAAAAGCCTTGCAGGAGAGAAAGACAAGCTTTTATGAGGAAACACCTTGTGGGAGAGAAAGGTGAGATTTTCTAAGAAAAGCATAGGCGAATGGATAAAAAGGTCCATAAAAGCGGGACACCACTAATAGAAACCATATCATGAAAGAGGGTATTAAATACCCATGGAAGAGATCAATAGGAGGCAGTTGATCCATTGCAAGAACTCTCGGCTCAGGGGTAAATTGGTGAAAGCCAGTTCTAGGTTGGGTGCCGGTGCTCGATTTTCCAAGTGACATTCTTTTAGATAATTTTGTTTACATGCGATGTTCTGCATGTTGGATTCCCACCCTCTATATTTTCAATTCCTTTAGCATATGTGAGAAATTGCTTGAGTTGTCCTTACTATGAGATATTGTACGTGATCACTAAGCATGTGTAGAATTGCATGTGTTAACTATGTCTATGAGATGATTACATGTGGTGGTATGGGACAATTATTGCACATAAATTTCATCCAAGTTAACTTTAGTAAAGGAATCTAATAAATGGGTTTTATACAATAATTGTTATGTTGCAAATCTTGAAACTTAGGTGCTATCTCAGTTTTTAACATGGTGAATAGTAGCCCTGAGATACTATATATACATAATTACGTTTTAAGGCTTGAATTAGGTAAGCCTATGGTTCAGGTCATCTATCTTATGCATTATAGAGTGGAATGAATCTACTGAGGCTTGTATTACATAAGATCTATTTCCATCTTCTTTCGACGGTGTCAGTAGGACTATGATCATGATTCATGAACATGATACGATAATTTTCCATTAATGCTAATGTTGAGTCGTCAAGAATCGTATTGGTTGCATTCCATGAATGATGCCTCTATGTTGTAAGGTTGAGTTGAAATGTAAGTCTTATAATTGGATATAAAGATCATGTATGTAGTAAAGCATATGAGAAGTCTATAGTATGGCGCTAGGGGATATGGTGCATTACTTTTGATATTGTCAAATTTTTAGAGTATGTGTATAGTTGCATGATTAATATTTGTTCAAGAAATGGCAGAATGACTATGCCTATGAAGGTTATTGAAGCTAATTTTAATTGATGGTTATTCAAGGAAAGGGAGTGTGGTAGGTAATTGCGAAATTAGGCCAGGGGTATGTGACAGATTGTACGTGGACATTTGAAACCTCATCAATACTCTTGACTTGAAGTAATAAAGTATTTGATATCACAACAATTTTCTTTATTTATTTACCATATTGCTAACTTTATTACATTTTATAATTGATACAATTAGTTTTGGAACTTTTATTGAAAGTCTTCGCATTTAATTACAATTTTTGCAAAAAAAAAAAAACTTGTATTTGTAGTCTTTTATAAGAGATGTAATAGTTTCATCATCAATTTATTTTATTATGTCTTTATATAACTCAAAATGTTAATATATTCTTTAATTTAGTGGTAAATTACATCTATTAAATTAAATAATTAATAAAACAGTAAAGACAATGTCTAAAAGTTACTTCCTTTATTAATTTAATTTTATTAACATTTCTAATTTAATTTAAGAATTAAAATTTATGTGTTTAAACCTAAAATCTTAAAAAATTTCTATATGTTTTACTATTTTGAAAAAATAAGAAATTAAAACATATTTTGAAAAAATAAGAAATTATATTTTTTAAAATGGTAAAGACCCTCTTTTATTATATTACACATAATTATATTCTCGATAACATCTCAAATTTATATAACCATGAATTTTTATATTAGAAAAGGTCCAAAAGTGGCCTCCCTGCTTTAAAAGCTTTTAGTTATACAAAACTCTTAATTATACAAGATTCAGAATAGTTAACAGAAAGATACACTGACATTTTTGTATGAACTCTGAGTAGGCGCTGACATGAAAAACCGTTAAATCTTTTTGTGTTAGTTAAAATACGTTGAAGTTGGAGTTCAGTTCTAGAAATGAACAGTTATAGCCATTGATACGAGAGTTTTCCGGACAATTCTAGACGTGATCAGTCGACGCTCATGCAAGTGACAGGTGGCAATTCATTCGAACTTTTTTAGGTTATATAAAATTTGAATGAAGTAAATAGGGATAGTTTTTTGCTGATTATTATTTTAAATGGAATTCATGTACTGCATGTGCACAAAACAACCTGTAAACTAACATGCAGACATACGGCATGTGCAGAAGACAACTTGTAAACTAAGGGATGGGAGTTTTGATTAGCGGGCGGAGGTTGGAATTGATTTCAAGGCTTTGTGCAATAACCTTTGTTTGGGTGTCTAATTTGTCAATTTAATGATATTGACAGTAATGACAGAAATCCCATTAATGATATTTCTGTCAGCAGCTGCGACAGATTGCTTTAGGCATGGTCTTCTTCTTCCTCCACTTCAAAGAATCCATTGACGTAGGTGGCGATGGCCGCAGTAGTTGTTTTGCTAGAACCAGTCACTGCCACGTAGCTTTGCGGCGGCAGGGGCTGGTTTGTGAATTTGAAGAAGTTTGGACGTGGTCACACAAGCTGGGCTAATTGAAGTTTCAAAAATTTGATCCGTGTCGGTATACGTATGGCTTTTTTATTTTTATTTATTTTTCAATAATAATTATCTTGCCTAGAACAACGTTCGCTTATTTTGCATTGAGTTAAGTCTATTGCGGAATTGCGAAATATTTGACCGACATGGGTTAGGTTAAGTATTTGATCTGGCCCATGGCCATCGCATCCTGAAATATTCAGGAATCAGTAATTAACATAAAGATGCGGTTTATTTTGAACATTTATTTGAAAAACCTTAGCAGTGAAATCATTTTTTCCCAATAAGTGAATTCAAAATTTTCAAATAAAATATTGCAAATTATATTGGTTTCCAGCAAATTTATTTTATCGCTGTTTTTTCGTAATTCAGATGTAGCAAGCTCTCAAGAATGTTCGCTAGTTCGATATTATTTCAGAAAAATCTAATTTCCACAAATAATAGGTTTATGTTCACAGCCAAGTTTATCCAGAAGGTATATATTATTTATTTTATTAATTTTATAGAGTTTCTGTATTTTACAAATTTAATTTTAATGATAATAATGATGGTGGTTAACGTGCATTGAGACTAAACATTGGTCTATCAAACCTAAATAAACAAATTATTTATTTTGATTTAAAATTTTATTTTTATGCTCAAAAAACTTGGAGAGAAGCATCGTGAGCTAACTATAATTTTGACATTGTAAAAGGCTAGGAAGGTCAGTATTGTAACAAAGATTGTGAAACTGAGATCTAATGTGGTTGTATGCAGGTCACTCTAAGAGAGGAAGTGGTTTTCATCCTCGATGTTGCTATTCTCACATATATGGCAGATCCTTTCCATCCATGGTGTTTTAGGAACTGCCCAACTATCTTTTTCACTATGGAGCTCATGAGAATTCGTACTAATATTTGCTATATTAATTTTCTTCTTTGAGCTAGTTAAAATAGAGAGATACTTTTGATCTTCTACGATCGGGTTGATAACCTTCTTATAATAACTTATTTTTTTAGTAGCTAAATCTTTTTCACACCACATTTTTCTTTGAACTTAGAAGTAACAATATATTTAATGTTATTACTACCTCCCTTTATTCATTTTATACCACCTCCCCCTTTCTTTCATAGCAATCGTCCCCTTGCCAATTCATCCAATAGGGTGAGGATAAATGCCTTTTGGCTTGGATGGACATCTTTTCTTAAGTGAAAATAAAACCCATACTACTTAATATTACCCTTACCGATTATAGAGAGAGCAACCTAGAATACAATGAGTTATTCTCAACCATGTATTTCTTTCTTAGCCAATGATTCAGTCTCAGACATGTATTTAAAATTAATTTTTTAAATAAAGTTTTTTGATAATTTATTAATTTTCATTGAATTATTTTAGTATTTTGTTTTTTTTTCCAGAGAAAAAAAGCCAAAACTTTTTATTAAGAGTATAAAAAGTTTTACATTTTTCAGATATACATCATCGAACCACCAAAAAGCGGTATCGAGTTGATAGGACTATTCCCAATTCAAGAACTGGAAGAAAAAAGGAGAGGGACCCATAGTCGACCATCTCATAAAAACACAAAGAAAACGCGGCCATAGGACCTGATCTGCCGCTAGGAGCATAATTGATATGTTCTGTTTCACAGGAACCACAATAAAAACCCATACATGATCCATTAAAATGTCTTTAAGGCCTCCTTCGGAGAAGGAAAACAGCCACGAACAAAAGATCATTTTACTGTTAAAATAGATACAGGAAAAATAAAGAAAACATATAGCTACAACATCCTGTGAGAAGGCTAGTTTTACGCGACCCTCCTGTTAACGAAACCGAGAGAGAGGATGCTCATATAATATATACATGCTGCATCCGGAAAGATAAAGAAACTGCTCAGGAAAAAGACCATGTCCCAGGAAAACCTTAGAAAAGGATGAGGAGGAAAAAACATCATCAAAGAGGCGGAGCAAAAGGAGGCAGCTGCGAGGTGAATATCTGCCCTTGACTTGTTTCTTCTATAGCCCAACTGCCCATAGCTTGCTGTAGGCCAGTTTTAGAAAGCTGGTCCGCTGATGAATTATGTTCCCTGTAAATATGGCAAATAGAACAATTGTTAAAATGAGATTTTAGAGATACAATATCATCTAAAATAGTCTTCAAAATCTGGTTTTGACACACGGAATTGCCATTAACCCATTTGACAACATTCATGGAGTCTCCAAAAATTTGTATTGACAAGATATTCTTTTTTAAAGCCCAGCACATGAGAAGACGTAATGCAGACAGCTCGGCATAGTTGTTTGATCCTTGACCCAGACCCACTGAAGCTTTTAAAGACTGATCGTGGTTTAAATGAATACATATACCAGCACTTGCCCTGTTATGTTATGATGCCCTGTCGAAGAAAGCCCAAGGTGAACCTTCCTTAATAGCTGGGGGATTGTTTCGATTATGAGCACTTTTTGATTCAGGAGGAGGGATAGATGAGTATATTGCCACACAGTGTGATGCAATTGATGATGTGGATATGACCTGATCTTGAAATATGTTGCTATTCCTAGCAAGCCATAAGCTGCAGAAAAAAATAGGGGGAAGGTTCCTAAGGTTTCCATCTGGGTGATTATTCCACCAATTTTTCCAAGCATCTTCTAATGGAGCAGATCCCCATTGTACTTTTAATTTTAATAGATATGTTATCTCTCCCCAAATTTTTAAGGAAACAACACACGATGTGAAAAGATGATTTATTGTTTCCTCATTCGACTTGCAAAGAGGACATCTCTCAGGCCCTATGAAGAATCTGGACTGAAGAATGTCCCAGGTTGGGATTTTCCTCTTTAACATACACCATAAAAAGATCCTAGATTTCATAGGACATTTGAGTTTCCACAAATTTTTCGACCACCACTCCGGGGCAGACCATCCTTTCTTCTCCATGAGGAAGAAGTAACCATCTTTTGGAGAATAAACTCCTGTTTTTCCATGAGCCCACATCAGATTGTCATGATCATTTTTTAATCTGACATGTGAGTGATGGAGTTCTTCAACATATGAAGACCATTCAGGGTGCCATCTGATATTTAAACCAAGGTCCTCTGCACTTTTCCATGCCTGTCCCCAGATGTTTGACTGACCCACTTTGTCCACTTGATTTAGAGTGGAGATACCTCTGCTACCCAAATGTCTCAGGAGGCCAGGGGACAGGGCAAAAGATTCGTTACATCCAACCCAAGGATCCCTACCAATTCTAACATTTTTCCCATCGCCCACTTTCCAAGCCAGACCCTGTTCTATCACTGAGAAAGCTTCAGTTGTAGCCTTCCAGATGACTGAGGACTGTTTTGACTTCTTCTCCTGACTTCGGATCCAATCTTCCAGAGGAATTGGATCAATGTACTTTCTTTTGATCACCCGGGTCCAAAGGTTTTCCATCGAGATAAGTCTCCATCCAGATTTAGCAGCCAATGAGAGATTGAATTCTGGGAGTCTCTTGATACCCCATCCTCCGCACTCCTTTGGTCTAGCAATCTTGTCCCATGCCACCCAAGGGAGAACTGATTTTTCATTAGAGCCGGCCCATAAAAATCTGCAACAAAGCCTTCTGATCTTCTCCATAATGCCCTTGGGGATCCAAGTAAGAGCAGCCCAATAAACAGGAATAGCCAATAAGACAGATTTAAGAAGGGTCATTCTTCCTGCTCTCGATAGCCATCTAAAACTCCAATGGGATATTCTTGCTTCAATCTTTGCTATGAGCCAATTCCAGTCCTCTTTTTTGTATGCATCCGGTTTTAACCAAAAACCTAGGTATTTAAGAGGAGAGGCCAAGGGCTGTATATGGAAAGGGAAAAGGTTGGACATTGAATTGCATTCTCTCCTGTTATATCCTGCCACACACACTTGTGATTTTCCATGGTTTATCTGCATACCTGTAGCTTTCATAAATAGATCAAAAATATTTTTATATTCCTTTAATTCATCATAAGATCCATTAGAGAAAATCAGTATGTCATCAACAAAGAGCAGGTGAGTGATATAGAGGTTTATAGCCACCTCAATACCTTTGATCTTGACCGTCCTTCTGGCTTGGTGGATCAGTCTACTAAGCCCTTCTACCACTAGCAGGAAAAGGAGTGGGGATAAGGGGAAACCTTGTCTGAGACCCCTTTGGCTTTTGAAAAAAGGGGATGCCGCTCCATTGATCAGCACAGCAAAGCTAACATTTGTAATACATCCCATGATCTAGCTGATGAAAGAGTAGTTAAAGCCCAAATGAGTGAGCAACAATCTGATATATAGCCAGTTGATACGGTCATAGGCCTTAGAAAGGTCGATTTTAAGGACCACCCCTTTCTTCTTCTTCTGTTTGATGCTATGAAGAACCTCTTGGGCGACACCGATAGGCTCATGAATTTGCCTGCCATCTAAGAATCCAAATTGTTCCATTGAGATGTTCCTGGACAAAATAGGAACAAGTCTGATTGCTATCACTTTAGCAATGATTTTATAGATGCAGCTACAAAGAGATATGGGTCTAAAGTCTTCAAAGGTCTCCGATTCGTCTTTTTTAGGAATGAGAGTGATGAAAGTTGAATTAAATGGTTTATATATTTCCCCTTTCAACCTCGATTCCTCCACTACATCAGTGATATCAGACCCTATCAAATCGAAAAAATGAAGGAAAAGTTCAATAGTCCATCCATCCGGACCAAGGCTTTTGTCCTTTCCCATGCTTTTCATTGCAGCCTCAACCTCCTCCTTGGAAACAGGGCTTGATAGCTCAATTGCTTCATCCTCCTCCAGGAAACTAGGAAAACATTGAGCTGTCCTCATGACCTCAGCTATTGTTGCCTCTCCTGAATCAGAAAAAATTCTTTGGAAGTGCCTCTGACCCAATCCCGAGAGATCTGAGAAGGTTTTAACCACCCTACCTTCCTCATCTTTTAGGCTCCAAATTGTATTAACAGATTTCCTCCCTTTTGCATAGTTATGGAAAAAGCTTGTATTTTCATCTCCTGATTTTAGCCAGATTGCTCTACTTTTCAGTCTCCATTCCTCTTCCTTTGCCAGGAGAATCTGATTTTGGGTTTTTTCCAGAGAGAGGATTCGGTCCTTTGAGGCCAGTGTGGAATTTTAGTATTTGTTTTTAATAGCTTAAGTTTTTTAGTTTAATTAAATTTCTAATAATTTTTTATAATTTATAATATAATACAAAATTTACTTATAATTCAATATATCATTATTTTATGTATATAACATAAAAATCCCCTAATTATAAAATTAATTATATAGAAATTTTGTATATAGAATTAAAGTTTCATTATTGCTTATTATTAAACTTTATATAATAATATGGCTCATTTATTAATAAGAATTATTAAATTTTTAAAATTTTAAAATTTCTGATTACATATATATATTTAAATATTTTAATAATTGTGATTTTATTTTAATAATTTTATCTGTTTGTGTAAAATTTTCTCAACTATAACTTAACTAGTTTGAACTAGATTTCCAATGTATTATGATTTTATTATATAATATAGAATTTACTAATTATGAAACTAACTATAATTCCTAAATAAAATTATTGTTTATTGAAGGTAATTTATTAATGAAATAATAAAATGTTTTAAGTTTTTAACCGTTTTAGATTCTACATTATAAATAGTTTTTAATAATTGAAATTTGAATACTTTTCATAATTTAGCTAGTTTCATGCAAATTTTTCTTAATTATAATTTAAATAGGATTATAGTTTTTTAATGACTCATTTATTAATCTACTATCAAATTTTAACATTTTTTAGATTATACACTATATATTTTAATAGTTTTAATAATTAAAATTTGAATATATCTAATCATTTCTAGCAAGTTTCATATAAATCTTTCTTAAATAGTTTAGGACAACATTTTAATAAATCTTTTAATTAAAATATTTGTAATTTTGATAGATTGTAGGGTTTTTTGTAAGCTTGGTAAGACCTTTCTTTTCATTATCTTTCAAAATCAAGCAGGTTACATCCATGTGCTAAATGGTTAGGTAGACTCAACTTGCCCTAAGGGAAACTGGGTCTGCATGATAAGCCATCCATAAACAAAATAGAAAGTCTATTCAGCCATGCTAAAAAGGTCTGATTGTCTTTATACTGCCTAATGTCTAGATATCTATAAACATACTCAAAGTACTAAAAAGATAGAAACTGTTGTATACGCTAAAATTCAAAACAAAGATGATACACCAGACTACTCATCGTCATGTGAGTCAATCGGGTTCGGGTCTGTTGCACTTGACCCAATAAGTTTAGATTGTAGAATGCATGGGATGTGTTATTCTATGGGGCTGAAGCATCTTTTTTTCTTCTGAAGTCAAAACTTGATTTGCTGAAAATGCTGACTATAATTTGGGAAATCCTGTGCTGCTATGGTTGAGCATAAAGGAATGTGCTCCAAGGCCTTGAACAAAATAATCTTCACCAGCTAATACAAGTGAACTATCTGCTTTTACTGAGAAGTACAACCCTAAGAGTCCCTAGGATCAGGCACGAGGGTCTGCCTATCATCCATGTCAATGTTGAGAAGCTCAACTTTCTTATGTAACTCCTCTTCCCTTTGAAATATGAGTCGATGAACCAGGGCTAAGCCTGCATCATATGCAGAGGCTGCTTCATCAATAATCCTGGAGGTGGACTTACGCCAACGAGTTTTGCCGGTAGAAGTACTGGGAGAATGGGATGCGAACCATGATGCATAAAAAACCCAACGGCATATCCTTTGGCAACCCAGGCCCCTCAAACATGAGTAATCCTAAGGATCATAGACATAATTGCAACCGAATGCAGACCAGTGGAGGGTATAATTAAAAACCAAACCATGTCCCTACTGAGACCTTGATAATATAGGGTAATTACCACATATTACCAAAGAAAAAATTAAGCAAGTGCTCCAATCACATGACTAAGGAGACCATGGGTGGCCCATAGGCCTTGCTAACAACATGCCTATGTGATCCAACAAAGCTCCGAAAAACACAGACACACGAATGTAAAGAAAAAAGCAACTTTCAAACAATTCATTAATAACAAGACCCTCTTCGAGGGAATAGATCTTCTAGACCAACCTATTCATGATGCATCCCTTCTTCCACGAAACCTATAGACAAGAAATGATGATCCATGACAAAGAGATATGTGAAAAGTCAGAGAACATACCTGAGGCCACTAACCTGAACCCATTATAGGAAAACTCAAGCCCTTCTAAATACCTCCACATAATTCCTCAATGGCCTACCAAACTGCTCTCCTCTAATACTCTGCCAAAAGAAATTGCAGATGGAGTGCTTGACAATCTCACTAAAAAAAAAGCTAGCAGCCTACTGAGTTTTCATTCTATTACCATCTTCCCACCATGCATTGATTGTGATCATGCAATCTACCACCCCTCCATGTGCTTCATGCATGTGGAGGGTGCCGTATGGGCACCTTGGGATCCGTAGAGCACCCATTACTTGGTTAGATGATTGAGATTTTTCCTCTCGCACTGTGATCAGGGAGATAATAGTTTTATTTTGAATGTCATTATACTATAAGATTTTTTTATGTATAGTTTCAATTCTTTAAATCTAAGGCATTTGCAATAAATAAATAACTTATTCATCTTATTTAATTTTTTTTTTTAAGGGGATTAGGTAACCCATTAAAAATGGTTGAAAAATGGACATTATGCATATAAGTTTCTTGTTATCCCAATCCAGGATAAGTCATGATTACTTATTTGTTATACAATATTGTGACAAATAAAGTCATCCAAAGGAAAAGAAATGTACTTGGAAGGACAACAAACAATAAAGCATATTATATTTCACTGATAGAAGGCTTAGGAACAACTAGGGAGTATGCATCCAATGAAATTGTAGTATTCACCAATTTCGAACTTGTGTGTAAATTGATGAAAGGCATGTACAAAGTCAAAAATGATATATTAAAAGAACTGCATGGAGAAGAAAAAAACTATTGCTAGTCAATTTCAATAATTTATCATAAGTCATTGTACAAATGTTAATAGAATGTCTAGTAATCTATTGTATGGGGCAATGCCAATTCAATATTTGTGTGTGAAAGATGAATTGGTGTCAAGAAGCTCTCCATAAAAACTTATTGATGGACATTGTAAGATATCTCTGATATGTGTGTGTTTTTTATTTATAAATGTGGTGTTTCAAATGACCTTGTGTTTCTTTCAATACATCACTAAGTGTTCCCCCACTGTGTAAGAAGAACTTGGTGAACCTAACATGTTTTAGAAAAAATTGTATTTAATTTTCAAAATGTGCACTTCGACATTTGTGTTTTTAGTCTTGGGTATATTTGAAATGAAGAATTTTACACCAAATAATTTTAAAGAAACCCTTGGCTAGTTACATTTATTTGTCTTATTAATTTTCTTAATTCTTGATCTTTTTAAACAGTAATTTTAAGTATTTTTAAATGCATGAGGTAACTTGGGTTATATATATATATATATATATATATATATATATAATATATATATATAATATATATATATATATATATATATATATATATCGAGGGTCTTGAACATCAAATGAGTAGTCACCCTCTGATTCTTTGAGGTGTAAATTGGGATAGTGCATCAACTGAGTCCCATGCATTGACTAGAGGGTGACTTTTTATGCATGTCCACAAGATTGATCATGGATCAAGGAGAGTATCAAATGAATCATTGGCGAGCCATCATTCATTACATCATCATCATGGTATATATATGTTTATGTGAAAGTTATTAAATGATATTCGTATAATCATATGCACATACATATTGAATTGATTTTTTTCAATTTAGCTTTATTAATTTATAATCCATTCGATATTTGTTAGGAGCATCTCTCACTAGGGTGAGGAGAATATCAGATAAATCAATATAAAGCCATTGTTCACATCATTGTGGTATGGTCAATATATGTTTATGTGCATTTACTTAAATGATGAATATGTAGAATCATATATAAATATATATTTTTGTCAATTGAACTTAACTGATTTGTAATTTACAATTTTTTTTGGAAGCATCTCTAACTAGGTCGTTTCGTGAGGGTGCTCAAAATTCTCTGTGTGGTCAACAAGTTCAATCAACTCATGTGCTTACGCGTGATGGTTCTCAACCATTTGGGTGGTCATGAATCTCAATTTGATCATCATGATCCTCATCATTTTGGTAAATTATCTATCTAGCTATCTATACATATACATATATACATATATATAATATATAATATTATATATTATATATATATATAATATAATATATATTATATATATATATATATATATATATATATATAGATATATTAAAAAAAATTGGTACATCTAAATGAATTGTATGTACATATATGTGTACTACATGTCTATCTTGCATGTGTATAAATACATTGGCATGTTTTAATATTTATGTAATTATATTGAAGGAGGGGGTGGAAATGTTGACTGAAGCCAACACAGGTGAAGCAAGGTGATTCAAGAAGAAGACCATATGCCAATTACCAGCTATCCATCTGATTTCACTAATCAACTTCCTTGGGAAACAAATGTCCAACATTGTACATTACAGATGTGCATAACTCATTAATCAAAATTATAGAAAGATCTTGGGTGTTTGGAGCTCCTTGCAGAGAGGTGACAAAGCTTAGAAATAGTTATGCCCTCTCTAAGTTAATTTCTTTATATTTAACAGAACCTTGGGAGAACAACTGATGGATTTATATATATGATGAGGCATAGAAAGGAAAAAATAATGGAATGGGCTGAGGCAAGTAGGAGGGTTACAAAATCACATACCAAATCTATGTTTAATTTCAAAGAAGGGTCGAAAAGGAAGATGCTCAAGGTGTAATATTTCAAGTACCTTGAAATAGCCCACCATTTGTATGATAGGTTCTTTGCAGCGTATGGCAAGCTACTGTGGGATGACAAGGTTCCAAATTATTTTGAAAATTTATTTTGTGCAATTTGTTTTTGGGTATGAAACTTGATTATATTGACCTTTCATCTAAATTTTATGGTACAAGGAGAGGCCATACATATGAACGTAGGGTTGCATTAAGGGATATTGAATTTCCTCATCCTGCACCACCTTTGGTACCTCAAACTCCATGTTTCATAACTTTGCAGTCAGAGATGGATGCCACTTCTTAGATTAGTAAAGAAGTAAGGGATGCCATTCTAGACATCATGGAGACTACATTGGCTGTAATTGATGTTAGTCTAAATCAACAAAGAGCACGAGTTGATGCATGTGCTAATTTTGTATATAAATCATATGTGGAGATACATAATATGAATATCGAAGATGTTAAAGCATATACAAAGGCTTGTTATTATGGTTGGGAAGACCTAATTGGTCATGAGGAAGAGGGCATGGGATTGGTATGTGTTAATGTTTAGGGTGGATATTTAATGTAATGTAATGTATGTGTTAATGTTGATTCACATACATTTTGTAAACAATTTTAGATATAATCTAACATGAATGTATCATATGTTCACCATTTCTGGTAAGTTGTTTTTTGAACGAAAATTGGTATAATCTCACGGTGCTAGGATTAGTTTCAAATCAACATATGCTGAGAGATGTTAGTTTTTTTTTTTAAGAGTTCATGTTGATACTATTAATTTACTTTTGTCACATCGGTATTGTGAAAACATACTTATAAAAGAAATAATTACATATATAATTAAATGTTATCATATTTCCATTCCATTTGGGATTTTTGACACAACACCACTCTCTTCCTCCCTATTAGGAGATGTGTCAAATATTCACTTATCACAAGTATTTAATATTTCACTTAATTTTTGTTATAAATTGAAGCAAGTTTCATTAAAAAATGAGATCTCTATCTTAGAGTTTTAAATTTTTTGAACTTTAGGTTTGTGGAGACAATTTTCCTTCTTCAAGGACATTAGCAATGGAGTTAGCTTATATATCTGAAGGAGTTAGCTAATTGACAACTTTTAGCTTATAAAGTTATCTTATATATCTAAAGTTTTCAATTAGCAATGGAGTTAGCTTTTAATATAAAGTTGTTCAAAGAAAACATACAATAAAATTGTATTATAAAAAATAAATTCTAAATGACCTTCTTTGCCTTAAAGTCTACTTTCAGATACTATTGTATTTTTTATGAAGTGTGAGAAAGCTTAGAGAGTGAGAATTAAAAATTTCAATGTTGAATCAAATAAAGTTGCATTAATTTCAAAAGTTGCATTAAAGTAAATGAAAATTTCAAATATTAAATACTATGTGTGGATCATGCATTGTTAGCTTTAATAGGTTCTGTATCCAATACATGTATAGGAAAAACACAATAAAATGCATTTTTTTGAGCTATTGAGATGTACAAGAGATACAAAACATTTTAAATTGATGGTAATGTGATTTTAATAAAGTAAATAGTGTTCCTAAGTTAACACTAAACATATTTGAAAAGATAAAATGGTGACATATGAAAGAAAAATGTAGTGCAAACATGATAGGTGTATAATCAACAACAAAGAAGAAAATTGTGATACACTACATCCTTACAATATAGTAGTATTTGGGTTATTTGAATCTCCTTTTAACTTAACAGCAAAGCCACCATAATAATGAAAAGAATTTTGTAATACTTAGTACTAGCTATAATGAACAACTTAAGAGTGCAGAAAAAGAAAGGCCGACAATCTAATTGAACTCTTTCTCAAAGATGAATACAAGGATAAGATATTGTTGGGTAGTTCAATTAAAAAATTCTAATGGAATGCCATCCTCAATGATCTGTTCATGGTTAGTTTTTGACATTTTCCTTTTTCTAAATTTTGATTTTTTTCCTGATTGGATGATGTAGGAGCATCAAACTATACCAATTCACTTTGACCTGACTAGTCAAAATCATTTACCAAAGAGGGTTGGCCCTCTTAATTTTCTTTAATTATTTGTCTGTAATAAGTTGTTAAGAATGCCAAGTTGGAAATGAACTGATTGAATTTGTTAGGGTAGGTGTTTTATGGTCCAATGAATTAGGGATTGATTTGTTGGAGGATTCGAATGGGATATGGTTGTAAATCCCTTCGAATAAGGATAATGAGTATATAAATAATGGGTAGGGCCTTGGGAGTACCTAGATTCAATGTAATTCAGGCCATTCTAGATATCATGTAGACTACATTGTCTGGAATTGATGTTAGTCTAAATCAACAAAGAGCACGAGCTAATGCACGTGCTAATTTTGTATATAAGTCATATGTGGAGATAGATAATATGAATATCAAATATGTTAAAGCATATACAAAGGCTTGTTATTATGGTTGGGAGGACCTAATTGGTCATGAGGAAGAGGGCATGGGATCGGTATGTGTTAATGTTTAGGGTGGATATTTTAATGTAATGTAATGTATGTGTTAATGTTGATTCACATACATTCTGTAAAAAGTTTTAGATATAATCTAAATGAATGTACCATATTTTCACCATTTGTAGGTAAGTTGTTTTTTGAATGAAAATTGGTATAATCACACGGTGCTGAGATTAGTTTCAAATCAAGATATGTTGAGAGATATTAATTATTTTTGAATATTTCATGTTGAACTATTAATTTACTTTTGTCACATCGGTATTGTGAAAACATACTTATAATTTTTTTTTTACATATATAATTAAATGCTAACATATTTCCATTCCATTTGGGATTTTTGACACAACACCACTCTCTTCCTCCCTATTAGTATATGTGTCAAATATTCTCTTATCACAAGTATTTAATATTGCACTTAATTTTTGTTATAAATTGAAGAATGTTTCATTAAAAAATGAGATCTCTATCTTAGAGTTTTAAATTTTTTGAACTTTAGGTTTGTGGAGACAATTTTCCTTCTTCAGGGACATTAGCAATGGAGTTAGCTATGGGGATAGGACTGTCTAGACAATTTGAAAAGGTTGTCAATTTTTTTTAATATTGTGAGTTTATGTAATTTCACGTGAAATTTTAATTTCCTAATATATGCATGTATATTCATTGGACAAGGTATCCGTAAGGGCACAATTCAAGGTGAACATCATGAGGTATTACATGGAGTTTGAAACTTGAGTCATCTATGAGGATTAGATTGTCTACACAATTTTAAAAAGTTGTTATAATTTTTTTAATATTATGAATTCATGCATTTTCATGTGCAATTTTAGATTTTTAATATATATGTGTACATGTGTTGTACATGGCTTCCACAATGGGTGCAATGGAGGGGAAACACCATGGATTATTGCATGGAATTTGAAACCTTTTATAATTTTGTTTCAATCATAGAATTCTCATTTAATTTTAAAACATTAAAATTTAAGTTTAAAGTACACAATCTTATGTGTATATGCATATTACACATGTTGTGTAATGAACCCATGATTTTGATGATAGCATGAGGATCGTACATTTTAGGGAGATTCTCTTTGATGCAAATTTTTATTTGAGGGTATTTTATTATATTTACTTTTATATTGGTATAAATTTTGGACGTATTTAAAGTAAAACTCTTATGAATTGCTTTTATTGTGTATTTTTTTTTGAATTTTTTTTTTTATATTTGTTTTTTAAATGATATAATTTTTGTATATTTTAAATAGAATTATTTATTATGAATCGATCTTTAATATGTTAATTTTGAAGTTTATACATTTTGCATGATGATTCTTATAATTTTAGTAGAAGCTAATATGGAATTGGCTTCAAATTATTAGGTTTTGTAAAGTTTTTTTTATCAAGTTGTTTAGTGATTAGTAAAATTGAAAATTACAAAACATGGTACATTTTACATTCATGAATCTTGTCATGGTGTATATGTCTGAAACAATTGTAAATTAAAATTGCATTCCATTTGGCATTTTCAACACAACGACACTCTCTTCCTCCCTATTAGGAGATGCGTCAAATATTCGCTTGTCACAAATATTGAATATTTCACTTAATTTTTGTTATAAATTGAAGCAATTTTGATTAAAAAAATGAGATCTCTATCTTAGTGTTTTAAAATTTTTGAATTTTAGGTTTGTGGAGAAAGTTTTCCTAGTTTAGGTACATTAACAATGGAGCCAGCTATGGGGATAACATCGTCTAGACAATTTAAAAAAGTTATTAATTATTTTTTTAAATATTGCGAGATTATGCATTTTGATGTGTAATTTTAATTTTTTAATATATGCATGTACATTATTGTATATGGCATCCAAGGGGGTGCAATGCAGGGGGAACACCATGAGGTATTGCATGGAATTTGAAACTTGAGTCAGTTATAAGGATTGGATCATCTAGACAATTTGAAAAAATTGTTATTTGATTTTTTTAATATTGCGAGTTTATGCATTTCCATGTGAAATTTTAAATTTTTAATATATGCATGTACATGTATTGTACATGGTAACGATAAGGTTGCAATTCAAGAAAAACACTGTGAGGTATTTCATGGATTTTGAAACTTGAGAGAACTATGAGGATTAGATCATCTACACAATTTTAACAAGTTGTTCCAAATTTTTTAATATTATGAATTCATGCATTTTCATGTGCAATTTTAGATTTTTAATATATGTGTACATGTGTTGTACATGGCTTCCACGAGGGCGCAATGGAAGGGGAACACCACAGAGTAGTGCATGGAATTTGAAACCTTTTATAATTTTGTTTTGCTGATAAAATTCTCATTTAATTTTAAAATAGTAAAATTTAATTTTAAAGTACACAATGTTATGTATATGCATATTACACATGTTTTCAAGGAACCCATGATTTTGATGATAGCACAAGGATGTTGATAGATCGTATATTTAGAGCGAGATTTTAGCGAGATTCTTTTGATGCAAATTTATTTGACAATATTTTTATTCTATTACTTTTATCATGATATAAATTTTGGACATATTTAAAGTAAAATTCTTTATTATGAATTGATATTTAATAAGCTAATTTGGGAGTTTATACATTTTTTATTATTATTCTTTTAATTTTAGTAGAAGATAATATGGAATTGGCTTCAAATTATTAGGTTTTGTGAAGTTGTTTAGTGAATACTAAAATTTAAAATTACAAAACATGATGCATTTTGCATTCATGAATCTTATCATGGTGTATATGCCTAAAACAATCTTAACTTAAAATTGCATTATAAAATATGGTATACATTTTGCATTCATGAAGATATAAAACCAGAGTACATGTATACATTTTGCACTCATGAATAGATCATCATCTTGTATAGAAGAGCTATTGTGGATATGGGTTGATACTTAAATTTTAATATAAAGTTGTTCAAATCAAACATATTATAAAATTGCATTATAAAACATCCATTCTAAGTTACTTTCTTTGTCTTAAAGTGTACTTTTAGATACTATTGTATTTTTTATGAAATTTGAGAAAGCTTAGAGTGTGAGAGTTAAAAATTGCGATGTTGAATAAACTAAGGATGCATTAATCTCAAAAGTTGCATTAAAGTAAATAAAAAATTCAAATATTAAATACTATGTGTGGATCATGCATTGTTAGTTGTAATAGTTTTGTATGCACTACATGTATAGGAAAAACACAATAAAATGCAATTTTTTGAGCTATTGAGATGTACAAGAGATACAAAAGATTTTAAATTGATGGTAATGTGATTTTAATAAAGTAAATAATGTTCCTAAGATAGCACTAAAAATATATGAAAAGATAATATGGTGACATATAAAAGAAAAATGCAGTGCAAACTGATAGGTGTATAATCAAGGACAAACAAGAAAATTGTGATATGCTACCTCCTTACATTATAGTATTATTTGGGATGTTTTAATTTCTTTTTAACTTAACAACAAAGCAACCATATTAATGCAAATAATTTTGTAATAGTTAGTACTAGCTAGAATGAACAACTTAAATCTGCAAAAAAAGAAAGGCGAACAATCTACTTGAACTATTTATCAAAGATGGATACGAGGAGAATATATTGTTGCGTAGTTCAATTAAAAAAATTCTAATGGAATGAAATCCTTAATGATATGTTCATGGTTAGTTTTTGACATTTTCCATTTTTTGAATTTTAATTTTTTTCTTGATTGGAGTTCTATCAACTTTATGCGTGCTTCACACACCAAGTGACTATATTGACAACTTATGGCATACATTTGATAGTCTTTAAAGTAAACATGGCTCTTGGTTTGATGAATTTCTTGGAAAAAATATCCTTTCAGTATAATAGACCCTCTTTTATATATAAAACCGTTACCATCATATTCCCCTCATAATTTCATCTTTTTTTCATTATACTTTTTATGGATGCTATGTGATATAGATATTGTATTGTAACACTATAAAGATAAGAATATACTAAAACTATTTTTGATTTTTCCATTTTGGGTTTCAAGGGTAAACTCTCTATATAAATGTGTGTGTATCATTACATCTCTTTTATTTTTATTAGCAATCTATGTTATAGCGATTGATTGCGTACGACCCCTCCATTGTATGTAAAACTATGCTAACCTAAGAAAAGAAAATCTAGGCCTGATGTCTAACAAGAAAAATCAATAATTTATTATTGCATAAATAAATAATTTAATCGCTTCGAAAAACGAGACACCAAGAGATGTGATTCTTGCCAAGGGATAATTCTTTCATGATAAGGCTTCTAGATCTAATTCTAGATAAGCTTGATGGATTTGAGATAATTATACGTTAAGTTACTTATTTGAAGAAAGATGATACGTGTAAGAAAAACATAAAATCCTTGTAGGAGAGAATGCCAAGCTTTTATGAGGAAAAGCCTCGCGGGAGAGAAAGGCCATCTTTTCTAAGAAAATCCTAGGTGAATGGATAAAAAGATCCATAAAAGTGGAACACCACTAATGGAAACCATATCATCAAAGAGGGTATTAAATACCCATCAAAGTGATCAACAAGATGTAGTTGATCCATGGCAAGAACTGTCGGCTCGGTGGTCAATTGGTGAAAGCCAGTTCTCGGTTGGGTGGAGTGCTTGATTTTCCAAGTGACATTCTTTCAGATAATCTGGTTTGCATGTGATGTTATGTATGTTGGATTCCTACCCTCTTTAATTTCAATTCCTTTAGCATATGTGAGAAATTTATTGAGTTGTCCTTGCTATGAGATATTGTATGTGATCACTAAGAATCTGTAGAATTGCATGTGTTAACTATGCCTATGAGATGATTATATGTGGTGATATGGGAGAATTATTGCACATAAATGTCATCCAAGTAATGTTTACTAAAGGAATCTAATAAATGGGTTTTATACAATAATTCTTATGAGGCACATCTTGAAGCTTAGGCGCTATCTCAATTTTTAAGATGGTGAATAATAGGTCTAAGATACTATATCTACATAATTACATTCTAAGGCTTGAATTGGGTAAGCCTATGGTTCAGGTCATATATGTTATGCATTATAGAGTGGAATGCATCTACTGAGGCTTATATTACATAAGATACATTTATGTCATCTTTGGACGACGTCAGTAGGACTATGATCATGATTCAGGGTCATGATGAGAAAATTTTCTATTAATGCCAATGTTGAGTCATTAAGAATTGTCTTGGTTGCATGCCATGAATGATGCCTCTATGTGTAAGGTTGAGTTGAAATGTAAGTCTTATAATTTGATATAAAGGTTACTGTCATGTATGCAATAAAGCATAGGAGAGGTTTGTAGTATGGTGCTAGGGGATATGGTGCATTACTTTTGATGTTGTAAAATTTTTAGAGTGTGTGTATAGTTCAATGATTGGTATTTTTTCAAGAAATGATGAAATAAATATGCCTATGAATGCTATTGAAGCTAATTTTAATTGATGGTTATTTAAGCAAAGGGAGCCTGGTAGGTAATTGGCAAACTAGGCTTGGGGTATGTGGAAAATGGTATGAAAGCTTAAGTTCAAACCTTTCAGCTTATGGCCCAATCTTCCTCTATAGGATATGAATAGGTTTTAGGTCCTAAATTTGGCCTTATACTAATAAGAAGTTTAATGGAGGGTTTAGATTATAAGTGCTAAACATGCAAGAATCCATAATGGTGGAAATTAAATCCTAAAATCACTATGGAAGGGGCATATTATTGGAATAACAATATAATATAATGTGCTATATGTTGGAAATAATACTAAGAGGGGGGTGAATTTGTATTATTAAATCAAACACTTTTCGTTTTCATAGATATATATACGCTACTTCAGTTATGGGAACCCGTGTATATACGCAACTGTGTCTAAACCAACCAGCGTATGTCAGTAAACTTATGATTCAAGTAATTCATTAAATGTTGATCTTTAATCAGTGCATTACAACTTCATTAACCATAAGAATAGTAAGCAGTTGCAGTAAAAAAGAATAGATCATCACACACATGAACACAAGATATAAGGTGAAAACCCAATGTGGGTGAAAACCACCTACTGCAATTCATCTCTATCTTCTTTTAATAAGAAACTTATCCTTACAATATTTTTGTACTGGTGTAATCTTATACCAATACACAGGCTTCTACCTACAGAAGGCTACAACCTTCTCTCTTTCTCCAGCTTCTCTTGGAAGGGAGCTACAACCCCCTTAGCTCTTGTACTAGCTGACGTACTAGTACATAGGTGTTCACCTACAGAAGGATACAACCTTCTCTTTTCTTCCAGGGACCACGTTTCATAAATTTTTAGACTGTATCCATAAATAACATCAATCAAAAAACAAATGTATCTGCATCAACCAATACCCTTTGCACTAACCAAAACTAAATCAATCAATCACTTCTTTGAATGCTGTAACCAAAATACAGTAACAGTACCCAGACACCAATCTTGAACCCAGAATACTACAACAATAAATAGAAGTAGCTAAAACATATTTTATGAGATGTATGCTACTTCAAGATGAAGAACCTGTGTCCATACACTTCTGTATTAAGGAAAAGCGGCATATATGTTGTTTTGAATTACTGAACCAGTGTGTATACGCGCCTTTGCTGCGCTGAACATGCGTACAGATCTATAAAAGATAATTTACCCTTTTCAATTATTCTGACATCAATTATACCCAGATTATGAGATTTATAGATCAAGTCATGTGCCATATATAATATATCAAAATCACATAAAGATACTTCTCTTCAGGCCTTGAGATCTTGACCCATCAATAGAACTTATCCTTCTTCTAGCACTTAGGTTCCTCCTTGATTCAGATCTAGCTATGCACCACAACCCAATGACTAGTATTATAGATCTTTCACTTCATAAGATATTCAATGCTTGAGTGAATGCCTTTTCCTAATGATCTCCTTCCCCTTTTATAGTCAAGGACTTACTCAATACCATGGTCTAAAACCACTTAGAACCAATACTTGGGACCCAATACCTGGGTTCAACACTTCAGACGGAATACCATTGTCCAAAAACCATAGCTCCAAATACCAGGGACTAGATACCATGGACTGAAAAACAAGTTTTCCCACATGTACATGCTTTTTCTTGAATGAAAGTGTGTGCATATGCATACGTTCCTTTTGATCGGTGATCCCACATGTATACGCGCCTTGGTTAATTGGAAACTGTGTATATCTCTTTTTCCTTTATTCTAAGGGCCTGAATTGTGATCTGTCATCTGAGTGAGTTGCCATCAAGGACAACACCTGTGTCATAATGTCAAACTTGTGTCATAATTCCAACGATATCTCCCTTTGGACTTGATGGCAACCCAAGTCACTCTCCCCCTTTGTCATCAAGGGAAAAGGGTTATGCTCCCGTTGAATACATGCTGAAATTTCTGCTCTCCTGTGCTGTGCATGCTCCCCCTGACTATAGGCAAGGTCTGCAAAAAGATGTTCTACAAGAAAGACATGACTCTATACATTATAAATGACCTTCCTATCACCAAGGACTCATACATACATCCATCTCCCAACCAAGTGGGGATATACCAATATTGACTCATCCACCCAACCAAATAGGGATACACCAAATGTTTACACATGATAAAACAAGAACATTACATCATCCATCCCAGGCATAGTGGGGAAACCAAAATAATCCATTACACGACCTTGATAATAAAAAATATAGAGATGAAATATCTAAAACAAGACTATGATACTCATCAAAAACTATCATCAGCAGCATCTGTCAATCATCATTCAGACCAACAACCATGTTCTCCCTCAACACCTATTCCACCTGAAACCAAAAACAACTGAGAAATTGAACCAATATATTCTAAGATAATGCCAACAATACATTATTAGAAGTATATGCCCCCCCTAAACCTATGCCATATGGTCTCTGTCAGACCCATGTTAGACTTTTTTCATCCTAAGTCTGGTCCACTGTTTTTCTTCAAATCAACATATACGCGATTGTATCCATAGAAACTGGTGTATGTACGTGGATGCTCCTCATGAAACTCACATACAACCACTTTTCTCTGAAACAGATAAGTTTCAACAACAAAATGTTGCATCCACTACTCCTAGCTTCTATTTGAGGTATTCAAATGTCTCCCTGGGTAGTGGTTTGGTGAATATATCAACAACATTTTCCTTGGAGGGAACATACTGCAATTTGACCTTTTTTTCAAGCACTTGTTCCTGGAGAAAATGATATTTGATAGGTATGTGCTTGGTATTTGAATGCATGACTGGATTCTTTGAAATAATGATTGCACTTGTATTATCACATAAAATGGAGATAGGTGGAGTACAAATGATTTGAAAGTCTTGCAGAATTTGCATCATCCAAAGGAGTTGTTTGCAGCAAGATGCAGCAGCCACATATTCTACTTCAGTTGTAGATAATGCAATTGAACTTTGTTTCTTGCTGAACCAAGATACTAATCTGGAACCCATAAAGAATGCACAACCACTAGTGCTTTTTCTGTCATCCACGCTTCCTGCCCAATCTGTATTTGTGTATGCATGAAGTGTGAGATTTGTATCTCTAGGGTACCATAAGCCATATCTTTGTGTTCCTTGAATATATTTTAAAATCCTTTTAACCACCTAAAGGTTTGCTTCTTTTTGATTTTCCTAGAATCTTCCAACTATTCCCACTGCATGCATGATGTCTGGTTGGGTAACTATCAGATAGAGTAGACTACCAATCATGGATCTATAGGTTGGTTGATGTACTGCTGCTAAATCATCATTTGCGTTGAGGCTGCATCCTGTTACCATACGGGTACATATTGGTTTCCATGCCATATTTCTTCAAGATATACTTGAGGTACTTGGTTTGTGATAGAAAGATACCGTCTTTATTTTGTTGGACTTGTAAACCAAGAAAATATGTCAGCTCACCAAGTAGGGACATTTCAAATTCTTTTTGCATCACCAAAGTAAAGTTTTGACTCATGGCTTCTTCATTGCTACCAAAGATGATATCATCAACATACAAAACAAGTATTAGAAATTTATTATTATCAATTTTCATATATAGATTGCTATTTGCTGATCCTTTTGAAAAACCTTGTTGATGAAGGTATTTGTCCAGACAATAATACCAAGCCCTTGGAGCCTGTTTAAGACCATATAGTGCCTTCTTAAGTCTGCATACAAGTTTCGGATCATTTCCAAGGATGAATCCATCTAGTTGCTTAATATACACTTCTTCTTCTAAGTCTCCATTTAAAAGGCAAATTTCACACCCATTTGATATACTTTGAACTTCTGAAAGCTAGAAAGAGCAAGGAACATTCTTATGGTTTCAAGTCTAGCAAATAGTGCAAAAGTTTATTCAAAGTCTATACCTTCTTGTTGAACATACCCTTTACAAACAAGTCTGGCCTTGTTTCTAATAACATCTCCATTTTCATTTAGCTTGCTTTTGAATATCCATTTGGTACCTATGACATTCTTATCATTAGGTCTAGGAACCAATTCCCAAGTGTTATTCTTTTCAATCTGCTCAAGTTCTTCATTCATGGCCTTGACCCAACATTCATCTTTGCATGCTTCACTTACATTTTGTGGTTCAGCGGAGGAGAGTAATGCTAGATAGCTTGAAGCTTTTGTTATAGTTCTTCTTGTTTGAACACTTGCCTCTTTTCGCCCCAAAATTTGAGTCTCTGGATGGTTTTTTTGAACATACCTGGATGGAGTCTTTTCTTCTATTCTTATCTATTCTTCTGGTGCCTCATATGTTTCTTCTTCAGCATTAGTCTGATCTGATGTTGAAGGATAGTCCTCTTCATCTTCAAAATCTTCATTTTTTATCTGTTTTGAATTGTTGCTTTCTTCGTCAACCACCACATCAATACTTTCAATAATTTTTCCAAGTCTTTTATTGTAACACTTATATCCTTTACTTTGGGAAGAGTAACCAAGGAGAATGCCTTCATCTGCTCTAGGTTCAAACTTACCAAGATTTTCATCAGTCCTTTTGATGTAATGTTTGCTTCCAAAAACCTTGAAGTATTCTGCCATAGGAGTCTTACCATACCAAAGTTCATGAGGAGTTTGAGTGTTGTACCTGAACGTTTGTTTTGTTGAGAATAGTAATGGAAGCAAATGCAGCTTCACCCCAGAAGGTTGCAGGAGTTCCAGATTCATCAAGCATAGCATGAGACATTTGTTGAACCATTCTATTCATCCTTTCCACTACTCCATTTTGCTGAGGGGTCGTTGCAGTAGAGAAGTCCCTTCTTATTCCATGTTCTTCACAAAAGTCAAAAAATTCATCCGAGGTAAATTCCCCTCGATCAGACCTAAGGCATTTGATTTTGCAATCTGATTCATTTTCAACAAAGGCTTTGAAAGCTTTGAATTTTTTGAAAGCTTCATCTTTATGCTTCAGAAGTCCTATCCAACACATCCTGGAAAAGTTGTCAATGAACAATATAAAGTATTCTTCTCCTCGAGGTGACTTTCTCCTCGATGGACCACATAAATCTGTTTGGACAAGTTCAAGTGGCTTACTAGTTGATCCTTCCTTCTTAGGGAAATTAGTTCTGGTTTGCTTACGAAATTGACATGATTTGCATATTGTATTGTCTAGAATTATGATGTCAGGGAGATCACAAACCGCGTGGTATTTGCATGCTTTCCTTATCTAAGAGAAGCTTAGATGCCCCAACCTTTTATGCCATAACCAGTGTTCATCATTATTGCTTAGATAGCACTATTGCTGTCCTCCCTTGAGTATGTATAAATTATTTGGAGTTCTTACGCCTTTGATCATTGTTTCTCCTGTATCAATCTCACGAATAATACATCCTTTTGATCAAAATATTACCTCATTTCCTTGATCAAACATTTGGCTAACGCTCAATAGATTATGCTTTAAGCCATCAACATACATAACATTTCCAACTTTGAATTTTTCTTTCAAAAGAATAGAACCTTTACCTTTTATGAATGTAGGTGTGTCATTTCCGAATGCGACCTTCCTTTCCTTTTCTAAGGCACTATATGACTGAAGTTTTTATTTATCACCCATCATATGTTTTGATCATCCATTGTCGATGTACCACTGATTTTCTCGTCCTTTCACATATAAGGCTATACCACATCTTTCTGGTTGCGGTTCTTTCTTTCTCCAAGATTTGGGACCCAATGAAGTTTGCTCCTTCTGAGATGTTTGCCAAAATTTACTCCTACATTCAGAATCTTCATGACCAAAGTTGTTACAAATAGAGCACTCTATTTCATTTTCAAGAGAAAAAATTTATTGTAGGTCCTCTTCATGATCCCAGTCATGCTCATTTGATTTCGTGCTTCTCAAGTCATGATGGTCTTGTAGGCAACACATTGGACAACTTTGTGTCCAAAGTTATGACATGAAAAGCATTGGCCATTAAAGAAATTCTTGCGATTATCAAATCTACTGTCCAGGTGATTGTAGTTTCCATTGACATTCATTCTTGAGGAAAATTGAGAATGATTTACCTACAGTTGGTTGTAGCTTCTGTCCATCCTTGAAGTAGATTGACCCTGATTTAATTGGTGATCTCTGTTCATCCTTGAAGTAGATTGACCCTAATTTACTTGGTGATTTGCTTTATGCCTTTGCTGATGATTGTCAACCTATTCACTTCTCCTTGATGCGTCAAGATAACTTTTGGAGGTGGATGGATTCTGTACTTGAGATGCTTCTTCAGTATATCCAAGACCTATCTTGATTAGAGGAGAACACTGCACTTTGATAATCTCATCTAAAATTTCAGATCCTTCAACAAATCTAAGATTAAGAGCTTTTGTTTTCTCAATATCTTTTCTAAGTCCCACAATTTCACATTCTAACTTTTCATTATGTTTTTCCTTTTCAGCAAGTTGGAATGTCAGAGTATCTATGATCATATTCTTTTCTTCTAATTTTTTTTTAAGTTTATAAATTTCTTCATAGAGAAGATCTTCATCTATAGCATCCAAGAAATCATCATCTTCAAAAGCCATCAGAAGTCTATAATCATTACCATGTTCATCTTCATCATTATTTGAAAGTCCATCGCTGTCTTCATGTGTATAATAACTCTTCTTACTTACGTTCTGCTTTCTGTTCCATTGAACTGGTTCCTTACCTTTAACAAGATTATATTTATGAGGACATTTGGCTGCATAGTGACCAAATCTTCCACAAGCAAAGCATTTGAAAGGTAGCTTACCTTTGAATCTTCCAAAACCTCGTTGAAGGTTCTTGACGAAGTTTGATTCTTCATCTCCTTCTGATGTATGCCCTAGCTCATTGTATTCTCCTTTGAATGCACCTTCTCTCATGTCTGATGGCCCCCTTTTTCTCATTTCAAAAGTAGTTAGGATTCTGTGCAGCTATGACTTCGTAATATTCTAAAGATTCTGCTTTTTTTCTATGGTAGAAACTTTTGATTCAAACTTAGAAGACAAGGATCTTAGAACCTTTTCAGCTAAAGTAACTTCTTTTATTTCTTCACCAAAATTTTTCATGCGATTAACAATCTCGCTTATTCATAATAAATAATTAACCACACTTTCATCATTATACATTCTGAGAGTTTCATATTGAATTATGAGAGATTGTAGTTTTTCACATTTTACTTGATCGTCTCCTTCATAGCTTAGGATGATCTTGTCCCATATTTCCTTGGCAGTTTTGAGCTGCATAACCTTGACGAATTCTGATTGAGATAATCTCCCCAATAGAGTATTGACAACCTTTACATTTGTTTCATACTGCTTTTTACCAGCCGTATCTGTAGGAGTTGCTGATGGAAATGTGTATCCTCCTTCCACGATATCCCAAAATTCTGCACCAAGAGATTGAAGATAGGTTGTGGTTCTTACCTTCTAATAGATGAAGTTGCTCCCATCAAAGATTGGTGCCTTGATGGATACCTCTTTTTTGTAGTTGCTCATGATGATAGATCTTCCTTCAAGTGATCAAGCTTCTTCTGAAGGACCTGCTTTGATTCCAATTGTTGGAAATAATACTAAGAGAGGGGGGGGGGGGGGAATCAGTATTATTAAATCAAACACTTTTCATTTTCATAGATATATATACACTACTTCAGTTATGGGAACCTGCGTATATACACAACTATGTCTAAAGCAACCAACGTATATCAATAAACTCATGATTCAGTTAATCCATTAAATGTTGATCTTTAATCAGTACATCAGAACTTCATTAACCTTAAGAACAGTAAACAGGTGCAGTAAAATAGAACAGATCATCACACACATGAACACAAGATATAAGGTGGAAACCCAATGTGGGTGAAAACCACCTACTCCAATTCGTCTCTATCTTATTTTAATAAGAAAATTGTTTTTACAATATTTCTATACTGGTGCAGTCTTAAGGGAGTACAGAGGCTTCTACCTATAGAAGGCTACAACCTTCTTTTTTCTTCCATGGACCACATTTCATAAATTTTCAGACTAGATCTATAAATAACATCAATCAAACAACAAATTTATCTGCATCAACCAATCCTCTTTGCACCAACCAAAACTAAATCAATCAATCACTTCTCTGAATGCTGTAACCAGAATAAAGTAATAGTACCCAAACACCAATCCTAAACCCAGAATACTACAACAATAAACAGAAGTACCTAAAGCATATTTTATGAGACATACACTATTTCAAGATGAAGAACCTGTGTGCATACGCTTCTGTATTAAGGAAAACCAGTGTATACACTGTTTTGAATTACCGAACCAGCGTGTATACGTGCCTTTGTTGTGCCAAACCTGCATACAAATCTATAAAAGATAATTTACCCTTTTCAATTATTTAGACATCAGTTATTACCCAGATTATCAGATTTATAGATCAAGTCATGTGCCAAATATAATAGATCAAAATCACATAAAGATACTTCTCTTCAAGCCTTGAGATCTTGAGCCATCAATAGAACTTATCATTCTTCTAACACTCAGGTTCGTCCTTGATTCAGATCCAACTATGCACCATAACCCAATGACTAGTATTCTAGATCTTTCACTTCATAAGATATTCAAAGCTTGAGTGAATGACTTTGCGTAATGATCTCCTTCCCCTTTTATAGTCTAGGCCTTACTCAATATCATGGTCTAAAACCACTTAGAACCAATACTTGGGACCCAATACCTAGGTTCAACACTTCGGACGGAATACCATGGTCTAAAAACCATAGGTCCAAATACCAAGGACTAGATATCATGGACTAAAAACAAGTTTTCCCACATGTACTTGCTTTTCCTTGCATGAAAGTGCGTGCATATGCATACGCGCCTTTTGATTAGTGATCCCGTGTGTATACGCGCCTTGGTTAAGTGGAAACTATGTATATCTCTTTTTCCTTTATTTTGAGGGCCTGAACTGTGATCTGTCATATGAGTGAGTTGCCATCAAGGACAACCCCTGTGTCATAGTGTCAAACCTATGTCATAATGCCAACACTATATATATTATATTGATTAATTAATGTCTCAGCCAATATTCAAATTTTATAGCTCTCCATGAAAATGAAGTAAAATACATTAAAACATTGTAAAGGGCATATTTAACAATGGAAAGGGCATATTTAACAATGTACGAGTTATATGGCCACAACCACATTTATAAAAAATCTGAGATCACTACTTCCCAAATTCTTGGCATTAATTGAGAAACTCTATTTTGTCTCATAAATGCATGAGAATTCTAGTGCATTCATATGGACCACTAAATATTGGGGATTGAATTATATAGAGTTAGTCAAAATAGTAAAGGGCATAAGGTGTTTAATTTCTAATGGCTAACTATTTCAAAGGTGAAGTCATGCAGGGTTTAAGTACCGAAAAGATTTTGGAAATTCTCATTCAACACTGCAAAAACGAAGGAAATGACAGTTAAAGCTGACTCTTTGTCATTTTCTCCAAATAAGTTTGATGTTAAAGTTTAAATTGCACTATTCACATAGCAACACGGCCCTTGCTTCAGCTTAGGTGAATCGAATGGCTTCGTGGAAAGCTCAGGGAAAAATTGATCCCTTTAATGCTATGTACAAGGCCCCCATCAGATGAACCCCCTATGGAAAAGCCAAGTGCCTTCATCTCGTGGAGAAGGACCTAACTAGAAAGTTATTAATGTAGGATACTGCATTGAAAATGCATTGAAGGACATGGCCCTCGTGATGAAGTAGCAAAACTAGTCGCTGGACACCATCAAGATCATTAACTCCTTCAGACATCTTTCCAGGTAGTGAGCGCAAGAGTATCTTTATCAAATTCTCATTGATTTCTACAATAAATACAAAATATTGGATGAATAAATTAGCCATTGAAGCATAAGCACTGCTCAATTTATCAAGGCACTACATGGAAAATCCACCAAAACTGCACATTCATAAGGCAAGAGTAACACAGCATGAATTAGATTATGGTTTTAAAAAAAGTCCAAGCCATTGAGTTTCAAAGCATCCCGTGGATTGAGTCATTCAATCAAATTCAGTTGGATAGGAATCTGGATACTCAAATTGGATAGGGGACGTTGCATATTCTTCTTCGGTCGGAGAAAAGCATAGTAAGGATGATTATTTCCTTTCAATCCACAAAAGGCATTTTCTGTGCTCGCTTTGTCTACTAAACCGAAAACATTCTTAGAAGGATAATGGTTATCCAATTTTATTGATCGAATCTTTACGGAGGCAACGCATATCATTAAGGAAATTCTCATTAAATAAGTATGGCTTTCCTTCATTCTCTAAATGGAGGTAGGAAGTTGGTCATCCAAGTGGAGGGATTGACATTCAGGAGGTAGGAAGTTGGTCATCCAAGTGGAGGGATTGACATTTAGGAGGTACACCTATGCATATCTTCATTGTTATTGTAGGCGTACATAGATCTTGACTCAAGGGAGAGCAGTTCTCGTCTGGCTAGGAAATATGAGATGGAACAAAAGCCTTTCTGAAACCTCCTATTGTTTAAAGTGGAGATTATACATAATACCATTTCATAAATGTTTAGTTTAAAGTTTGATATTTATCTAATGCATGGACATCTTGTGTAGATAAACGTCATTTCATCACAAATGATAATTGAAATACATAGCAATAATGGTAATTGTTTTTTTTTTCATGGACGTTATTATCTTCTCGGCCTTAGGCTTGAAGCCTAAATTTGAAGTCATAATTCCATGCCAACTATTGCTATCCACGAATTCAGCATTAGCACTCATACAAGGCATCAAGAGGAGCAACTCACAGGAGCCAATGAATGTCAATGATGGCTACATGGGAGCATTTCTCATGCGTACAGTCCATGTCACCTGAAATATGGGTAATACAATGTCATATGACTTCTAGTTTTTCTTATAGTCGGTCAGGTACGTTGCATGCATTTGATTTATATGCTGAGATCATGCTTTCTAGATGAAGACTTCAAGTTTGCCTAGGGTTAAAGTGAATATGAAGTCCAGTAAAGATAGTAAATTAATTGAAAATGATGGGATAGGTGTGGTAAATTCTCTAATCTCATTGATCTAAATAGCAAACGAAGGTAGTCCATCAAAGTTTAAATGGATCTTTTAATTAATCTTCATTTGGAAGATATTACACAATTATAATAATATTAATAACAACTTAATATGAATATATTACCTTTGAAGTGCAAGAAAAGACTCAAGTTCATGTTAATTCATGATATTTTGGAGTAATTCATGTTTAAAATGTTTTGGAAGATTCTTCCCAGATTTAATAATTATGAAAGTATATATTAATCTATTCGATTATAATTGGAAGATTTTTATTGGATATCGATATTTATGAATGAATATATTTTGTCAATTCATTAGCTCAATTACATAATTATTTTGAAATTGGTGTTCATTGTCCAAGGTACATTATGTATAACCAAGCTACACAAATGTGTGTGTATACGTTTACATAGGTTATTTTTTATTTTGCATAAAACCGCACACGAAAATGTAAATGGAATCCTTGGGTTATGTGGTTAAATGATACCGAGAAGTAAAACTATCTTATCCACGTGGGAAAATATTGGGTAAGAAGAAGAAAAAAGAGAAATAAAAGCTTATGATACTATATTGTGATTTTGTTGACAACTTTAATAATTAAAGTATTCATTATGAGCTAGTTATACCAATGAATCCCACTAATTATAATAACAACAAAGCTTGAGACTCAAGGTTCCCTACCAAGGGAGGATCCCATGAATAACCAATGAAAGTGCCCAAATCTAAGTATTTTTTATAAATATAGTGGCATGGGGTGAGGAGAAACCCTAAAAAACTATGTTGGAATAAATAATGCTTCCATGTTGAATTGTAGGGGAGAATTGAGCTATGCAAAGAAAAAACAATAAATAACATATTGATTATTTCAATAAGTAAAAAAGTGTCAACCATAATTTGGTTATATAATATATATATATATATATTTATATTATATATATGTTATGGGCCTACTTATTGAGTATTAGAAATTTCATGCACCAGGTTGATGAGTTATTATATCCTTGAATTAGAGAAGGCTCAATTACAAAATGTCTTGACATAAGAGGTGTAAAAGCCTATAATCATGGCTAGAAAGGAGAATTGATATGAAAGTTATGAATAAATGACGGTGGTGAATATGTGTTTTTTTAAAGTATAGTAATTTAATCGATTTTAGTGATATGATCATCATATCATTTTTCTCATATTAAAATTATGTTATGAGGACATACCTTAATGAGTTACAAACTAATTCGGGTAAAGATAGACCAGTCAATAACATAACTTAATGGAATAAAATTTATACTCCTAGATATTTTAAGAAAGGATGAAAGATGAGGGAGAGGAACAAGTATTTTCCCATAGAACATGGGGAAAATTCAAAGTAAAGTATATAGAGGGAATATATATAAAGCACTAAAAGAAAACTCACGACATTCTATCAACATTAACAAGAGATTGATGGTAAATTAATTTTCATCCTAGAATAATTTCTAAACATCTTCTAAAGAAAATTGTATTTATTCAGGAAGTTCTCCTGAAATATCCTTAAGCTAGTCAAAGGCAGGTCTCTCTGTGTGGAATGAGACCATGCAAACTTAAAAGTGCCTTCTAATTTAATATTTTGTATTAATTAAGGCATCTACATGTAAGGATGCGGTTCATTGGTCACTGGTTGAACCATTTAATTCACCCTTAGTGGGAAAATGCTCCAAATACACATTGAGTGAGGAAGCAAAACCTTATCAGATTATTATGAATAGACATGCATAGTTTGAAACCTACAGGTCTTTGTTGAGTAAAGAAATATCTACAAAATTACAACTAAGATATGAAATAGGCGCAAAGTATATTCCAATATAGACTAAACTAGGGTCAAGGTTGTCAAGAGTGTGCATAAATGTAATACAACATATTGTAACATATTAAATAAGGCATCATAATTTTATTATTTTAGTAAGAAGTTTAAGGGGACTACACCCAAAAGTACATTTAGAGAAAATACACGATGGAGTGTAAAAGCAATATTAGCCACAAATTCAAGGATGCATTCTCAAGTTCACTCAAAGTCCAATATGAAATTACAACTCAAAGTATACAACCTCAAAATTCACAAACTTGATGTGTATATCATCTAGATATAAATGAGTTTCTATTAATATCACACAAATAAGAATCCGCAGCAGGAAGAAGATGCTTCCAGTAGAATGATTATAGAACTTACAAATGTACTTCTTATGGGAAATGTTACGAAAAATATATTTAAATAAAGTATACCTGTTTTATGAAATGACCAACAGATCACATACGTTGGTGCTGGATGCACTTGAATTAGAAGTAGAGCAGTTTAGAGCAACTGAATGACTAACTATAAGTATACACTAGATCTGGAACATGACTTCCATAAATTAATCAAAAAATTGTTGGTAAACCAGAGGGCTTTGCATTAGTACAACCTATGATGATGAGCTAAGTAAAATAATACATGAATCAAGTAAAGTGTGACATATAAAAATGTTACTAAAAATCAAAAGAGAGAATAACAAACTCTGTAATAGATCATTGTTGAATCATTATGATGCTTTAACCATATGGAATAATTAGGTGTTACTCGTAATAAGGATGGTTTTACACAGAGGTATTGGGTATCTAGAAAAATTCCAATAAATTAACAACCATATAATAGGGAATGAACATGACTTCCATAAATTAATCAAAAAATTGTTGGTAAACCAGAAGGCTTTGCATTAGTACAACCTATGATGATGATCTAAGTAAAATAATACATGAATCAAGTAAAGTGTGACATATAAAATTGTTATTAACAATCAAAAGAGAGAATAACAAACTCTGCAATAGATCATTGTTGAATCATTATGATGCTTTAACCATATGGAATAATTAGGTGTTACTAGTAATAAGGATGGCTTTACACAAAGGTATTGGTTATCTAGAAAAATTCCCATAAATTAACAACCATATAATAGGGAATGTATATTTTGTACCACTATCAAATAATCCTAAGGAAATCTACCAGTTAGATTGCCTTAAGTGGGCTAGTTGGTTGTGAATAAAACAACATAAAAAGTATTGCCTAAACAACATAGGAAATCATGTTAATGAACGTGAAATTGATAAATAAGTTATATTATTTTGTTACCAGGGGCGTTTTAATGTTTAAAAATAAGTGTAAATAGGTGAAGAATTTAGATTCACACTGTAGTAGACATAGTACCTAGAAAACTTGGAGGGTGCCGAATTGAGAATATTGTATTATAACTCATATATGAGAAATGCAGGTATTTTCATATAGGTTATTCAATTGAGTTTGAACATACATGGAATTATTCATGGTCAAAAAGTGTTTGGAAGAAGTATAAAAAGAACAACAATAAAGCTTATGACCTGATTAGTTAAGTATGGAGTACTTTTAAGTACCAAACAATCATTTTTTTTGTTAAAGACAAAGTTAAGGTTGTTATTAGACTTCAAATATAACATACTAACTACCATAGTCAATAGTCTTCTTCAGGATTAAGCAGAGGTCATATTTTGTTGTTGATAAAACATTACCTAAAGTTATTGGTATAATAAAGTCATGCATCTATGCTACCATTTTGTTGAAATTATCCCGCAACCCCATAATACATGAAAATGTGTAGTTAAATAAAAGCACTTGAATACTTGGACATAAGAAATATTTACATATGCTTTGATTGCAGGTATTGAACAGGTCTTTGAAATTCCTTATTCCCTATTGAACAAACCAAGCATGGTTTGGTTGGATTTGCCTAAAGGTAGTATGAATAATTGAAGGAATTTTTGGCATAATACTAACATGGTTAAAACATATGGAGGAAGCATATGTCATGTAGGTAATGCTATGAAATTGGTATGGTGTACAAGATGTACCATTGGGACTAGATACAAGTAATACATATGGTATTGGTACGAAGGCATAACATGTATAACTGTGTGTGTGTAATGACTTGTAAAGGTGTGCATGAATACACTGTGGGATTGTCTGTAATGAAACTAAGGATAACTATCCGTATCTTTTTCAGTCTTAATATACATAAGACATATGAATCTTCTTTATGATGGTATGATTTTGATGGTTATATTGAGCTAACCTGATATGATATTTTATACATGTGGTTAGTCCAATGTGTCAGTTCACTTGTTGCGACTAATGCAGTGAAACTGTAGGAAACAAGTGTTCAATAATAACACAAAGGATTTGGAAGAATGTAGGCGAATAACATACATTTCCTTAATACAAGGAACATGAGGAAAAATATTTAAAATACGGACAACATGACCCATAGTTACTCAAATAGTAGTATTGTATATCAAGTTATGATATTAACTGTGGTAAACAAAGTAGATTTTTGCATCTAAAATCTCTCACACAATTGTTTGAAACAAATGTTATAGATAGCGATGGAAGGAGATGTCCTGGGAGAACTCCTTTATCATCGATATATATCAAAATATCTGTATCAGATGGCAAGGCCATGGCGGCCTGTAAATTCACAAACAATTACATTCGAACGAGGAAATAATATTGTAAGATGCAGTCATACACCAAGGATGGTGTAAATTTAAGGGGGAAGTATGTAACATCCCTCCATTGTATGTAAAACTATGCTAACCTAAGCAAAGAAAATCTAGGTCTAATGTGTAACAAAAAAAATCAATACTTTATTATTACGTAAATAAATAATTTAATCACTTTAAAAAGTGAGACACTAAGAGATGCGATTCTTGCCAAGGGATAATTCTTTGATGATAAGCCTTCTAGATCTAATTCTAGACAAGCTTGATGGATTGGAGATGATTATCCATTAAGTTACTTAGCTGAAGAAAGATGTTAAGTGTAAGAAAAACATAAAAGCCTTGTGGGAGAGAAAGACAAACTTTTATGAGGAAAAGCCTCATGGGAGAGAAAAGTGAGATTTTCTAAGAAAAGCCTAAGTAGTGGATAAAAAGGTCCATAAAAGCGGGACACCGCTAGTGGAAACCATATCATGAAAGAGGGCATTAAATACCCATGGAAGAGATCAACAGGAAGCAGTTGATCCATGGCAAGAACTCTCGACTCAGGGGTGAATTGGTGAAAGCCAGTTCTAGTTTGGGTGGCGGTGCTTGGTTTTTCAAGTGAAATTCTTTCAAATAATTTGGTTTGCATGCAATGTTCTGTATGTTGGATTCCTACCCTCTGTATTTTCAATTCCTTTAGCATATGTGAGAAATTTCTTGAGTTGTTGTTACTGTGAGATATTGTACGTGATCACTAATCATGTGTAGAATTGCATGTGTTAACTATGTCTATGAGATAATTATATGTGGTGGTATGGGACAATTGTTGCACATAAATGTCATCCAAGTTAAGTTTAGTAAAGGAATCTAATAAATGGGTTTTATACAATAATTATTATGTGGAAGATCTGAAAACTTAGGTACTATCTCAGTTTTTAAGATGGTGAATAGTAGGCCTGAGATAATATATATACATAATTACGTTTTAAGGCTTGAATTGGGTAAGCTTATGGTTCACGTCATCTATTTTATGCATTATAGAGTGGAATGCATCTACTGAGACTTGTACTACATAAGATATATTTCCATCTTCTTTCAACAGTGTCAGTAGGACTATGATCATGATTCATGGCGATGATTCGATAATTTTCCATTAATGCTAATGTTGAGTCGTCAAGAATCATATTGGTTGCATGCCATGAATGACACCTCTATGTTGTCAGGTTGAGTTGAAATGTAAGTCTTATAATTGGATATAAGGATCATGTATGAAGTAAAGCATAGGAGAAGTCTATACTATGGTGCTAGGGGATATGGTGCATCACTTTTGATATTGTCAATTTTTTAGAGTATGTGTATAGTTCCATGATTAGTATTTGATCAAGAAATGACGGAATAACTATGCCTGTCAAGGTTATTGAAGCTAATTTTAATTGATGGTTATTTAAACAAAGGGAGCATGGTAGGTAATTGCCAAATTAGTCCAAGGGTATGTGACAGATTGTACGTGGTTAAAACCTACATTTGAAACCTCATCAATACTATTGACTTGAAGTAATAAAGTATTTGATATCACAACAATAAAAGGTACTTTCTTTGTATATTTATTTAACATATTGTTAACTTCATTACATTTTATAATTGATACAATTAGTTTTCAAAATTTTATTGAAAGTCTTAACATTTAATTACAAGTTTTCCAAAAAGAAAACATTGTATTTATAACCTTTTATAAAAAATGTAATAGTTTCATCATCAATTTCTTTTATTATGTCTTTATATAACTCAAAATGTTAATATATTCTTTAATTTAATGATAAATTACATCTATTAAATTGAATCATTAATAAAACAGTAAAAACAATGTTTAAAAGTTATTTCCCTAATTAACTTAATTTTATTTACATTTCAAATTTAATTTAAAAATTAAAATTGACGTGTTCTGACCTGAAATCTTAAAAGTTTTCTATATGTTTTACCTATTTAAAAAAAATCCATTATATTCTTTAAATAGTCAAAACCCTTTTTATTATATTACACATAATTATATTCTCATGATAATAGTGTGCATTGTTGGTAACATCTTAGATTTATATAATCATATGAATTTTTATATTAGAAAAGTTCCAAATTTGGCCTCTCTACTTTAAAATATTTTAGTTATACAAAACTCTTAATTATACAAGATTCATAATAGTTAAGAGAAAGACACCATTGAAATTTTTGTATGAACTCTTAGTAGGCGCTGAAATGAAAAACCGTTAAATCTTTTTGTGTTAGTTAAAATACGCTGAAGTTGGAGTTCAGTTCTAGAACTGAACTGTCAAGCTTCATGCAAGTGACAGGTGGCAATTCATGCAAGTGACTTGGCCATTAGTCTGAATGAAGTAAATAGGGATAGCTTTTTGCAGATTATTATTAGTTCCTACCTGGGACTATTAGCGATCGATCGATCTTTGACTGAGCATTAGTTCATAGTTTGACAGTTTTATTTTCATGCAAGTGACAGGTGGCAATTCATGCAAGTGACTTGGCCATTAGTTTGAATGAAGTAAATAGGGATAGATTTTTTCATATTATTATTAGTCCCTGCCTGGGACTATTAGCGATCGATCGATCTTTGAACGAGAATTAGTTCATAGTTTGACCATTTTATTTTCAGTGTTTTCGCATTTTAACCAAACTTTAATGCTCGAAATTTTGATTCAACAAACTTTTAACCAAAGTTTTGGTTCGGAAAATAATTGGGGTCTTATTGCAGCCTTCATGTTGTTCGATGCAAAGTAATATGCCAACATTTTAAACACAACTTAGTTTGTCCTAAATTTTTGGTACTATTCTGCGTGTCCAGCATGTAAGACAGATGTTTGCATATGGTGTCTTGCATATGGTTGAAGTGTGCCAGATATTTGGATATCGTTGAAGTATGCTAATCCGCAGATTGTAGGGTTGTATTGGAGCCCTGGGTAAGGCAATCCGGATGATGGTGGGGAGCTGCTAGATATTGCTGTGAAGAAGCTCATGTCCTCGTTCATGTTGATTCTGTTTGAGAATAGCCTGCCGAAGGATGTCAAGGTAAGCAGTGAAATACCCCAATTGAAACAAGTGTTTTCTGGTATTGAAAGCCTTCATATGATTGCAGAGTTCCTTAAGAGAAATGGTAGGGCTCAGGCATGTTTGAAATTGTATTGGGAAGTTAGAATAAGTACTGTTAAGAGCAGTTTTCAATCCATGAAAGCTTATTACCTGAACTACAATTCTACTGAGATTGCTCATAAGCTAAAGTTGGTTGATGTGGAAGGGCCATGTGAGGGATTTGATGTGGTCTGAAAAGGTTTTGTGCAATGAAATATTTGAGAGTTTTGACAAGGAGGTATGGATGGAATGTTTTGGGAAGTTGGCCATAGCTGGCGGTATGGGTGCAATTATCCGATTTGGGGAAACCATTGTTGTGAGTCAGAGAGAACCACAAAAAGTCTTTAAGCTACTTCACATGTTTGAAGGCCTGGAAAACTTAAAGGACGACGTGGAGAATGTCTCTGAAGGGTATGGATGCATGTAAACTAGGCTTCGGTTGAGCGAGCTTCAAGAAAAGTTGGTGCACAGTTCTTGCCAGGTTCTTTTGGAGTTTTCAAAGCAGGTGGAGGAGAAACTGCCTGAGAATGGGCAAGAAATTGAAAGTGCCGGCAAGAAATTGAAATTGCCTGATGCACATGCAGAACAATGGAATGAAAATTGTGCATTTTAATTTATGGGCAGGTATGTTGTGTAGGCAAGCCATTATGTTGTTCTTGTAGCATATTGATTAAATAGATGCAAAAGAATTCTATTAGAAAGGAAATTATGAACACTATTTGAAAGGGAATTTTGCTTATAATACCTTTATCGGGTATAAAATCACATACAAAAAACCGCACTGGCTTTCCTGTGTTGATTCTTCCCATCACATATGTCTCCTACTTTATACATTGATCTGAGTTTTGATGCAGGCATAGAGCCTTCTATTACACTATTCTTTGTGATGCTAAAGTTGCTCTTATCATCTTCTCCGAAACCGGCTTGATTTACGAGTTTGCATGCCACAACGAGTAAGTTTCTTCGCTTCATTTCGATTGCATTCTTTCTTCAATGCATTTGTTTATCAGTAATCGGCTTCGCTCAAATTAATTTTCCAAATTTATCAGTAGAATTCCATGGTGAATATGATTATTAAAATTGTCATCTACAGAGGTCTGCGTATCAAATTTCATGATGGAATGGGTATTTCCCGTTGTCAAATGGAGCAAAAATGTTTAAAAGTTATTTGTAATTTGCAAGCACTTTACCATCCGTAAAGGGCCTAAATTTAGTTTGATGTACGGACATAATTAAGGGATTTTCTCAGCTGTATGATAAAGGAAGAAATCTGAATTTTTAGAATAAATAGCTAAAAAAATCTTTCATAAAAGTTAGGATAATATATACTGGAAAAGTAGTCGAGTGTATGACGGGTTAAGGATGACCTCCCTACTCGAGAGGGTTTAAGAATAACTTCCCCACTAAGATTTTGGCATTTCTATTGAAGAAGCTGGAAGGTTCGTTGATTATTCGTTATTTTTTTTTGGTACATATCGCTTGCCTCTGGCGAGTCTCTGGTTTTGGAAACCACCAAATGATTGCTTCTCTATTTTATTATTTTTCCCAGAGACTATGCATCTTCCTCTGTTTTACGGTGATACAATGATAACCCTCGTTTTCTTCTAACGGCTGCTCTCTTACAAAAGAAAATCCTATTTCAGATTGTTACAAGGCAACAGTTACTGCGTATTGCCAATAACTGTTGGTATTACATATTGGAAATGTCCAGTTTTCCGTTTCTGAAATTGCTATACCTGGAGGCTGCAGCTGATAATTTTTCGGCGAATTCAATGTTTTAATTAGTTAAAATGAGTGGAGTAAAAGAATATGTATGGAGTTGTCTAGATTAGGATTCAAGGGCACGTTTCTCTTTGTGATATTTCTAGTGTTTTAGTTGTTTTATTTCATCCAGTATGTGGAATGTAATACTCTAATCGAATCTATTAAAGATTAGAGCTATTAAAGACATGGTCATGCTCCGAGAAGTATTTTTATGAAAACGGTTAGAGCACAATTTTTTATGGCAATGGATAAGGGAGGACATTGGGGCGATGGTGATCATATATCATAACTAATAATTTCTAAGAACTAGATGAGTAATCCTATTTATGTGCAGTGAATGGAGATGAGTTGCTCAAGATGTCTGTGAAGAATTAAGTCATGGGTTTTTCCCTTTCATTGTTTAGGTTATTGTTTGCAGAAACACTCCTATAAAGATGGTCAGTTATGATTTGCTGACTTTCAAATAGCTCTGGCTTTAAACTTCGTCAGTTATGATTTGCTATGTCGCAATAGGGTTATGGAATAATTTTCTCAATAGGAGGGTATAAAGTTTTCTCCTTCATGGTTTGAAGAAACACTCCTATAAAGATGATCGGTTATGATTTGCTATGTCGCAGCAGGGTTATGGAAGGTCAGTTATGATTTGCTATGTCGCAGTAGGGTTATGGAATAATTTGCTGAATAGGAGGGCTCAAGAAAATGCGTATTTTCTATAATAAATTTAGCCTCGGACAAGATATAAGTAAACCAGCAAAATGGTAAAGTTGAAGGAGCAAAATGGTAAAGTTGATAAAGTAGTTGTTATAGATTCGCATTTTAAGTTCACTTTTTAAGCGTTATTATTTACGCATATTATTTATTTATAGACATTTCCCTCCTTGAAAAGGCCAAGCATTACTCCCCTTCCTTCCATACCATCATTAATTAAACTACAAAATTAGACACTATTCCAAAACACTTAAAAGTAGATAAATAGCTACATATAGGTTCTACCTCTATAATTGACATATTTTTAATGGGTGTACCCTTGAATGGGGTGGAAATCAAAGGTTAAATATTTTTCTCGAAATCAGCTCCTCTAGTACTCACTTCCCCTAATTCCTTAGGGATATCTTTTAGGCTCACTATAATATGCCAAGGAAACTTCACCCATGAATCTTATGCTTCATTTGACATGTCACATCATATATATTCTCCTCTCAGATACTTAAATTCAATATTCACCATAGGTTGTTCCTTATTAATCTTTCTAGTTGATTATGTAGTATCTTGATCTTTTGACCTCATTTCATCCATATCTGTGCATTCAAATAGAGAGGTCATGTGCAATATTCAACCACATGAACATAATCATGGAAGAAAACACATTTGAGGGTCATTCCAATGTAATTTTCACTAGTTAAAATGGAATTCTTTCTTTAGAAATTTATCTCCATTGACAAACCTTCATTGAGGTTTATGACTATGCACATATCCACAATAGCCATCACTCTTTTATTGTCAAACTCATGTCAGCCTCATTAAATGTCCCTAATTCATTTCCAATTTATGTTAATGCCTCCATAATTAAAATTATCTAGGAAGGCCTATGACTTTGACCCAAATGCATGATACCTCCTTTTTTCAATGCATGCATTAAAAACGGTGACCATTGCATGAAAAAGATCATCATGAATCCCCATATCCACATAAAATGATTCTTTTTTCACACATCCTCTTCCAAGTAAAATATGAAACTCATCCTTCCATAAATTAGAATAAAAATTCTGGCATGGAACCTAATACAAGCTCTCATATTTTCTTCATCCAAGACTTTAGTACATGCTCACCCATATTACAACCAAAAAATTGACCCAATTAAATATTTTTATGCCATGTCAGCAACATTATACATGCTAATATTACCACCTAGAATTATTTTTAACAACATTTTTTTTCTTAATTATATATTTCTTTCATTTCTTTTAGGCTATATTTGTTTTTTACTCTCATAACTTACTATCAACAATTGCTAAGAAACTTTTAGAATTACCGATGCCTCCGTATTTTGAGGGATAAGGGTAAATGTTTCCACCTTTAGATTGTTGCACCTATACACTTTGAGAAACATTTTCATAGGTGAATTCCCACTAATGCCTTCAAGGTTAAGGGTTGTTACACCTACACCATTCAACTCAAGTGAGGGATCAAGAGTGTATAGATTGTTGAATTCAAACTATGATTGGAATTCCTTATAGGGATAATATCTAGATTGTCCATGGTAGAGACACTTTTTAACAAAGATTTTTTCCAAAAAAATGTATTATGCATGAATTTCTATTCCATATTCATCCATTTTGATACATTTTTTGGTCACTAATGGAACCTCAAATGATGCACGTGTAACGAACCTCCTTAGCCTACCTTGGAATTTCTCTCCTAGGCTCCCAATTTGTAAATTTTTGTCTTTATTTAATCGTCAAGATTCAACGCTGGACAAGGGTATCTTTAGCCGGCAATTATATCATCATTATTATTTATATAGTGACTCCATAGTCATTATCAATGACTACAGAGTGGTTCTGATGTGGACTTTTAAGTCTATTTTCAAGGCTTATGTGTTAGATTACTAATAAGCATGATTTATTAGAGGTAAGAAGGGACCAACCATAGCATGAAACCCGTAGTAATTCCTTGATTAATCCACCTAACATTAATGGTAGTAATTTAACCCTATTGTAATTATCATGGACATACCTCATGATTACAACCTTTCCTTCATCATGCATCACTAACTAGGCACACCATCAATTCTTTTTACGACATGCAAGAGCATCCAACTTCATTATGTATGACAATGAACCCTCCTTCATAACTGTTTAGTATGCATGACTAACTAGTCTATTTTCCATGGATGAAAGCTGATGACATGCATGTTGTTTAGTCAATTTAATGTCCAAAATTACTTGCATGAATTATCAACCAAGGTTTGTAAGTTGATGAAGTGTAGTGCACTATATGTGCTTAGTTAACCCTTCCTACTTCCTTGTTTTGTATTTTTATATTGTTTTAGGGGTTTCTGTTCTTTGATTCCTAATGATGTACAAACTGAACTATGAGAAACTGAATCTAAACTTCCTAAAGGTGAACCAAGAGCTTAAGACTAGTCAAAATCTAAGTTGAAACAAGGTAAAACAGAGCATCTATCCTATCTTGTGATTAATCGTAAGTCATGAATCTAATTGTTAAAATTAAAAGGTGAAGTTGTAAGGCATGTTGAAATAAATGCAATGAATGAAATTAATTGAAGTACTTCTAGTTACTCTAACCTTCAATTTTGAAAGATAACCTTCTTGAGATGGAATACAAGCAACTTTCTGTACTTTATGATCTAGAGAACAAAATAAAACATGTAGAAAGTAATTGATTGGTTTCAACCATTGTGTAAAGTGAATGTTTAATAATTTAGTTTAGGATGGGTGTCAACTTGAAATGGTGTTACAAAACATTCGTTGACACAACGGACTGACAATCTGAACTAGAAAATAAATAACAAAAACAATGAGTAAACTAGTCAACAATGCATTCTCATTACTTTCAACCGTACTTTGTTTAGAAACAAAGTCGTTTCCTTTATGAAATGGATTGGAGAAACAAGACTGCACAATTGAATTATAACATTATGCTACTAATCAAAACTAAAAGAAATCAAACTACAAGAAATCAACCTAAGTTAGAAACACTGCTAAAAGCAAATGGTGAAATTAAAATTGAACAAAAAATAAATGAAAAGAAAACCTCCTTCAGTGTAGGGGCCCTCTGCAACTGACTGGGTTGAGCTGCTAACTAATTGAAAATTCTCTTTCAAATGATCATTGGTCAATACACGGCTTCATATTGCAAATAGGAACAAAAGTCCACAATTACAGAGCTGAAAGTGTGAACTTAATACATCAAAAACTTTAGACCTCTATGGGTTCTGTACAACCAATATTTAAAAGAAAATATTCATAACTATCTTTGAGGAAAATTAGCTATAGTTGGTCTACACGTATCACAATAGGACTGCGTAAATGTTTGATCAGCTATAGGTGAGTTGAATTCGAGCAAGATGGTTGCAAAAAACCATTAGCGCCGGTGGCTGATACAAGTTAATGTTGCAACATAACTGTTGGATTTACTAACTAACCATGAAAGGGTAGACAAAGAGTCCTATTGCTTCCGGGTTTCATATGTTTGATTCCACCTTTGACTGTGGTCTTGAGCTGGCTTTCTTATCGATCTAGGTTGAGTGACTAGGATAGAATTCATGTGGAGCCGATTCCAGAGATGTCCATGAGGCTGTTTCTTTGTTTGACACCTGGAACCTATTAGACCATGGAAGTAGCTATAGAATACATATTTAGCTAAAAAATATGCTGCATTATATAGCTAATTTGCAAAAACTTATTTAAATAGAAAAAAACATAAAAATATAACATGTCAATCATTTAATGCCCTCCTTAAGACAAGATCTATCATTTATCATTGATGTGGATTTGTATTCTTATGGAAAAACAAGGGAAAGAAGTGAGAAAAGTTGTCAAGGAGAGGGTAATTCTAAGGTTCAACATACCCCCACTACAAAATCATTGCATGTATCCATGCAATTTTCCAAAAATGTGAATTCTTCTTTCCTATTGCATTTGTTCAGACACTTCTGCTAGTACATCTAATTTTCTTCTTTTGCTCCTCTTTGAAGTGACTTCCATCTTGGGTTTCTTCATTAGAAGGTTGTATTTAAGGTTGTTGATTGTTCTGTTCAAGCTTCTATTCTTCCTCTTCAACTTCCTATTCTTCTTGTTCCATAGCCCTAGGTGCAGTATTGTATTATCATGAATAACTTTATCCAATTTACTTTGTTCCCTCAAGGTTTCATTTTCTTCCTTGATATGTCTCTTTAATATCTCTAACTCATAGATTTCCTATTTGAGAGAGTCAGCTAGAGGTTCTTGTGGATTGAAAGAGGGTTCTAGATTAGTTGAATATTCTGGATCCATTGAGGCACTTTTCTTCTCCAATGATTCTACATAATCATAAATTTGTTGCTGCACTAGGTCTATGCCTGGAGATCCTCTACTGGGGCTGCCTTCGAAATACTGTTCAAGAGAATTTTGAGAATTGTGTGTAAATGGAACATTATCAGGAGATGGTACTGGGGTTTCTTCTTCTAGATTTATGAACTTCGTTCCCTTTGATGATACCTTCTTTACCATACCTCGGAGTCTAGAGATCCTTCCATGTTGTAGAGGGCTTATGTTCTCCTCTTTCTTCCCTTTTTCTCCTTTCCTATCTTTTCTTTTATCTTGATTTGTTTCCTAGTCTCTGTCAAATTTTCAGAGATTAATTGTTCGTCATCTTGTTGTAATGAAGATTCAAGTTTCTTTCTAGTAATTCCACCAACTTTCTTTTTCATCTTCCCTTTTTGCTTGATCTTCTCCTTGATTTCTGACAAATTTTCAGAGACTAGCTCTTCATCATTTTTCTGTGTGGAGGACACAGGTTTGCTTTGAATGATTATACTGGTATTCTTCCTCCTACTCCTTTTGAAATTACCCTCTTCAGGTGATTTTGGTGCCTCTTGGAAATAGTCTGTTATCAGGAAATTTTCCCAGGTATCTCCTATTCTTTTCAAATGAAACTCAACCAGTATTTTTACCAACCCATGATGGTACATTGTCATGTCTATGAATTATATTTTCTTCTGTACTTTTGAAGCCATCCTTATTAAACTATTTAGAAGGAAGAAAGTGAGTTTGATGTCTCCATTTCTTAGAAAGTTCATTAATAAATGTATATGATAGACATACATGCACCTGAATCTTCATAGGTAATGAATTTATGTAATATCAAAAGCATGCTTCTCCATTTATTTTTAAGTGTTGAAATAGGAATTTCTTTTCTAAACACAGATACATCCATACCTGGGTTCTTGAGGATTACTTTCCATGATTCACTATGGAATTCCATGTTTTTGAACCATCTCTCACCATGTCTTGGCAGTTCTGTAGCCTCTGCTATATAGGATTTTGTTACTGCAAACTTAATGTATTCAATTTCTACTTTTGTATCATTGAATGATCTAGCAAAAGATTTTGTGATATATTTGTGGAAGCCATCATTTGTTTTGGTGAAATTGAGCCATCCAACCTTCTGCAGCATCTCCTTGAGTTGTGGGTATCCCTCAATATATTTTGTTCCTACTAGCTCTGTCCTGACAATGAGTCCCACGGCTTTTGTTTCGCATAATTTTTTAACCTTTAGAATTACTCTCCTCATTTATGAAATGGATTGACTGCTGGTATGGTGAAAAAGAGATATGGATTTGCATGGAATAAGTAGATGGTGAGGGTTTGGAGAGGCATGTATACATTGGTCACATCGTAGCCTTGACCATTAATAGATGGAGTTATTAGGGACCGCTTAGGTACAAAGTATGGAGAGTGTAGTAAAGATGCGGTATAATGAAATTATTATGGACCGTTTGCTACCGAGTATGGAAGATGTGGTGGAGATGTGGTATAATGAAGTGGCAGTCAAATCAAATGATCACTTGTTAAGGAGACATACAATTATTCATATTATACATGACTTATGTTTTTAACTTGATTTTTGAAATAAATTTTGCATTTTACCTTTAGAACTTAACCTTTTGCTTGATAACTCATTTGGTGTTGATCCATAGGTACTTTTAGCATGGCTGGTCTCCAAAACTTGATTCTTCAATTTCCTGCATTCATGATTTATTTGTGAGTTTTACAATTGTGCTGGAGCTGATTAGTAAGTTGCAGTTGTAGAATCAGATTAGTTGCAGAATGGAATTAACTGCAAAATGTTAAAAGAAGGAAAAGTAAAGTATGGCTTATGGAATATGAGTGTAAGAATGAAATGGAAATGGGTTATGACAATGAGATGGAATGATATGTAAGATAAAATGGGAAATAGGGTGAAATGGAGTAAAAACTATAAAAAAATAAAATGTAAATGAAATATGATAGTGAGATGAAATGGAACTGTAAAATAAAATGAAAACAGAATAAGATGGGATGAGACTATGAATTTGTAGACTCTAAACTACAAATGAATGTAGCTTTTTGTTACTACTTATTACAAAAAGGAAATGGAAAATATAGGATGTCAGAAATCTCTGATTTTCACCCTGTATTTTCTGTATAAGTATGCGAATCAATAATTGGTCTTCAACCTCATACAATTTATTTCATTTATTTATTTATTTTTAT
>APFE031479414.1:90661-126387 GCA_000404065.3 Pinus taeda
ATTTTTTTAGGAAACATAAAGGCTAAGTTAGTGGAGAAGAAGGATTCTTCTTCACTAGCTTCATTTCAAAGTTATTTTGGAAAATCTTAATGAACTCCTCCCTTGAAATTGGTTTCTAATATATCTTCAACTAATGACCATTCACAAGAAGAGGTATTTTTCTTCCATCTATTGTCCTTATCCTTACTGCTCCATTATTAAAGACTTCTTCAATCTCATATGTCCCAAGAGAATGAGTTTGAAACTTCCCTTGAAAATATTTGAATCTTGAATCGAACGACAATGCCCAATTTCCTACTTGAAACTTCTTTTCATTGATATATTTATCATGCCATTTAGCCTTTTTCTATTGAACTATACTAGTTCTTTGAACTGCATCTTCCCTCATTTGATCAAGCTCATTGAGTTTCTCCAATCTATGTTTTTGTGCCTCTGATAAATCCAATCCTAATTGGACTACCATCTTGAAGGTTTTGATTTGAAAATATGTAAGGAACAAGACTTGTTTCCCATAAACAAGTTCATAGGGTGTATGTCCCGTTATATTCTTCCATGTAGTTCTATAAGCCCATAAGGCTTCAGGAAGCCTTTCTGCCCAATCTCTTCTATGTAGATGCACAATCTTAGTGAGAATTCCTTCAATCACCTTATTTGTAGATTCCACTTGACCATTTGCTCGTGGATAACAGGGGGTAGATTTCCTATGTTTGATCTTGTAATCTTCCATAAGACTCTTCACCATTCTAGATGTAAATTGAGATCCCTAATTTGTCACAATTTCTCTTGGAACACCAAAATGAGTGAAGATGTCCTCAAAAATAAAATTAACTACAGATTTCTCATTAGCAAAAGGTAATTCTTTAGCCTCTACCCATTTAGTTACATAATCAGTGCATACCAATATATATTTCTTTTGCTTAGATGGGGGATTAATTGGTCCAAAAAAATCCAAGGCCCATTTTTCAAAAGGTTCAATGAGTACCTGAATTTGTAGTGGCATTTCATTTGAAGAAGCATGTTTTCCTGCCCTTTGGTAGTTGTCACATCTCCAGACATATTCTTTGGCATCTTTGAATATGGATGGCCAATAATATCCTAAAGAAATGATTTTATAGGTTGTCCTCTTGTCAGCAAAGTGTCCACCACATGGTTCAACATGACATGCCTTAAGAATATCAAGCATTTCATCTTCCCTAACACATTTTCTGATCATGAGATTTGGACCTATTTTATACAATTCATTGGTGATCCATGAGTATCTTGCACTTATTGGAATGATTTTTCTTTTCTCTCTAGGAAACAAATGTGAAGGAAATTTCCCCGTGACTAAGTAATTCGCAATATTTGCAAACCAAGGGGTTTGAGTAATCACTGCAAAAAAATTCATTAGGAAACTTATCTTCAACTAGAGTGTCATCTTTGATATTTTGAATTTTGGACAAGAAATCAGCAACTGTGTTTTGTTTTCCAGGTCTATCTAGCACAGTAATATTGAATTCTTCTAAGAGTAATAGTCATCTTGTAACTCTACCATTAGTAATAGGTTTATTAATTAAGTATCTAATTGTAGAGTGATATGTATGAACAACGGTTTCCTAGCTTGTTATATAATGTCTGAACTTGTTGATGGCATAAACAACAGATAAAAATTCCTTTTCAGTTACAGTATAATTTAACTCAGTGGGAGTCAAATTCTTACTTGTATAGGAGATGGCATAAGGAATCAACTCTTTTTTTCCTAATACAGCTCCCAGAGCTGTATCTGAAGCATATGTTGAAATGTGAAAAGGCAGTTTCCAATTTTGACCTCTCAAGATGTTTGCTTCAGAATTTTTTTTTTTAAAGTCTCTAATGCTAACTGGCAATCAGGATTCCAATTGAATTCACAATCCTTGGTGAGTAGTTTGAAGAGTGGGGATGCTATTTTAGTGAAATTATATATAAATCGTCTATAGTATCCTATAAATCCTAGAAAACTTCTAACATCCCTTTGGAAATTTGGAATTGATAATTTAAAGATGACTTCAACTTTAGATTTATCAACTTTAATCCCCCTGAAATGTGATGTCCTAATACAATCCCTTCTATAAACATCATAAAACATTTTTCATGGCTTGGTGAAAGGTTTTCTTCCTTACATCTTTTAAGAACTTTTCCAAATTTTCCAAAGCTTCTTCAAATGTATTCCCATAGAATGTAAATTCATCTATAAATACCTCTACACAACCATCTATTAGATTAGAAAAAATTCCTAGTACTTCTCTTTGGAATGTTGCAGGTGCATTACATAATCCAAAAGGAAGTACTTGGTAGGCATAGGTTCCCCATGGACAAGTAAATGTGGTTTTATCCTAATCTTTAGATTCCACCTGAATCAGATTATAACCACTAAAACCATCCAATACTTCTTACCTGCTAATGTATCTAACACTTGATCTATAAAGGGCAAAGGAAAATGATCTTTTAGTATAAGTCATTGTGAAAATGTTAATAGGAGGTCTAGTGATATATTGTATGGGGAAATGCTAATTGAGTATTTGTGTGTGAAAGATGAATTGGTGTCAGAAGCTCTCCATAAAATTTTATTAATGGACATTATAAGATATCTCTGATATGTATGTGTTTTTTATTTATAAATGTGGTTTTTTTAATGACCATGTGTTTCTTTCAATACTTTACTAAGTATTCCCCCACTGTGTAAGCACAACTTGCTAAACCTGACATGTTTTAGAAAAAAATGTATTTAATTCTCAAAATGTGCACTTCAACATTTGCGTTTTTAGTCTTGAGTATATTTGAAATGAAGAATTTACACCAAATAATTTGAAGAAACCCTTGGATAGTTACATTTATTTGTCTTATTAATTTTCTTAATTTTGATCTTTTCAAATAGTAATTTTAAAGAATTTTAAATGCATGAGGTAACTTGGGTTTTTGAAAGATCATATATATATATATAATATATATATATATATATAGATAATGAGTAGTCAGTAGTTGATTCTTTGAGGTGTAAATGGGATAGTGCATCAATTGAGTCTCATGCATCGACTAGAGGGTGAATTTCTATCCATGTCAATGAGATAGATCATGGATCAAGGAGAGTATCATATGAATCATGGGAGGGCCATTGTTCACATCATCTTGGTATGGTAAATATATGTTTATGTGCATTTACTTAAAGGATAAATAGGTAGAATCATATGTACATACATATATTTAAGAGATTTTTGTGAATTTAACTTAATTGATTTATAATTTTTTTGGAAGTGTTTCTAACTAGGTTGTTATGTGAGTGTGCTCAACATTATCTCGGTGGTCAAAATGCTCAATTTACTCATGTGATTGGGCGTGATGGTTCTCAACCATCTCTGGGTGGTCATAAATCTCAATCGGATCATGATCCTCATCATCTTGGTAAGTTATATAATTTTTATTTTTTTTATTTTTTTTTATTTTTATATGTTAAAATAAATTTGTACATGTAAATCAATTGTATGTACATATATGTGTACTACATATCTATATTTCATGTGTATAAATACATTGAAATGTTTTAATATTTATGTAATTATATTGAAGGAGGGGGTGAAAATGTTGACTGAAGTTAACGTAGGTGAAGTAGGGCAACTCAAGAAGAAGACCATATGCCAACTTCCACCTATCCATCTGATATTCCTAATGAGCTTCCTTGGGAAATGAACTTCTAACAATGTACATTACATATGTGCATAACTCATTGATCAAAATTAAAGAAAGATCTTGGGAGTTTTGAGCTCCCTGCAGAGAGTTGACAAAGCTTAGAAATAGTTGTGTACTCTCTAGGTTCATTTCTTTATATTTACAAGAATCTTGGGCCAACAACTGATGGCTTTATATATAAGATGAGGCATATAAAGGAAACAATGATGGGTCTCAATAAATGGGGTGAGGTAAGTAGGAGGGTTACAAAAGGACATACCAAATTTATGTTTAATTTCAAATAAGGGTAAAAAATAAAGATGCTCAAGGTGAAATATTTCAAGCATCCTAAAATAGCCCACCATTTTTATCATAGGTTCCTTGGAGAGTATGGCAAGCTACCATGCAATGACGAGGTTCCACATTTTTTTGCAAACTTGTTTTATGAAAAACTATTTTTGGGTATGAAACCTGATTATATTAACATTCCATCTAACTTTTATGGCACTGATATAGGTTGGACATATGAACGTAAGGGTGCATTAAGGGATACTAAATTTCCTTGTCCTCCACCACCTTTGGTACCTCAACCTCCACGTCTCATAACTTTGCGATCGAAGATGGATGTAACTTCTTAGGTTAGTCAAGAAGCAAGGGATGCCATTATAGACAATATATAGACTACGTTGTCTGGAATTGAAATTGGTATAAATCAACAAAGAGAATGATTTGATGCACTTTCTAATTTTGTATATAAATCATATGTGGAGATACATAATATGAATATTGAAGAGGTTAAAGTGTATACAAAGCCTTGTCATTATCGTTGGAAAGACCTAATTGGTCATGAGGAAGAGGGCATGGGATTGGTATGTGTTAATGTTTAGGTGGATATTTTAAGGTAATGTGTTGGCTTAGGGTGTCTTGACCCAGGTTCAAAGTTAGTTGCGTGAACCAACAAAACCCTACACTGCTGGCCCTTTCGGCAATAACTTGCATAGTGCAGGCTGCAGTCTCACCCAAAGTAGTACTGGGGGATGAAAGAACCAAGTTTCTACATCCAGAGGTGAATGTGATGTCTTTCAGTACCTCAGATCTGCTTCCACATAGATTAGTAATCTCCTAGGGATCCTTTACTACAACTAGGTTAACTAGTTTCAAGACCTTCGCGAAGGCCTGCAGTCAATAATTGCAGACCTAAAACAATCGATTTATCTACTTTCGCGCATCAAAAAGTAACCATAGATCGGATTTTTCATAGATATACTTAGTTCATTGGAAAACATAAGAATAACAACCTATACTTTGCGGAAGTGGCTAAGCACTCATTTCGTATGTTATTAAGACAGATTCAGTAAAGTCGCATAGCGTTCAATAATTATTCCATAAAACATAACATTAATTAGAAACATATAATATAAACAAATGCAATGGAAATATACAATAATTCTGCAAAAATATTCTTTATTAATTTTCAATTCATCGATAACAGACTCTCTACCCTGTGCACATAGTTGCAGGGGTCCACACACTCAACTGCAAAATCTACCTAGGCCTCCTACACACTCAGTTGCAAGAGCCTTCCCTTCTCTATCTAAGTGCAGGGATAAGATCCTTCTTACCTTAGCTCCTTCCCAAGACAACTAAACTCTTTTCTCTACCCAATTCTCCATCCAAATGTATATCCTTGTACAACTAAGACTCACTAAGACTAAACTATTTATAGACTTTTCAGTACAATGCAATGGTCCGCGGACCATGGGTGAATCTCAAAACTAGATCAAAATTTTAACCAAAATAGGGGGATAATCGCCTTTGACTCTTATTGATCTACGTGTTTTGCATCCACATATCATAGAGAATTTACATCTTTTACAAAAATAACCCCAAACTGACCCAGGGGATCCCATCCCAACATAATTTAGTGTATATGTTAATGTTGATTGACATACATTTTGTAAATTTTTTATAGATATAATATAAAATGAATGTATCATATGTTCACCATTTTTAGTTAAGTCATTTTTTGAATGAAAGGTTTGATAATCTCATGGTTCTAGGTTTAGGTTCAAATCAAGATATGTTGAGAGATGTTAGTTTTTTTTTAAGAGTTCATGTTGATACTATTAATTTACTTTTATTATATCGATATTGTGAAGACATATTTGTAAGAGAAATAATTACATATATAATTAAATGTTAACATATTTCGATTCCATTTGGCATATTTGACAAACAACCACTCTCTTCCTCCCTATTAGGAGATGTGTCAAATATTCGCTTGTCACAAGGATTGAATATTTCACTTAATCTTTGTTATAAATGAAGCAATTTCGTTAAAAAATGAGATCTCTATCTTATAGTTTTAAAATGTTTGAATTTTAGGTTGTGGAGAAAATTTCTCTACTTTAGGTACATTAGTAATGGAGTTAGATACGGGGATAACATCGTCTAGACAATTTGAAAAGGTTATTTTTTTTTTTTTTTAAATATTGCGAATTTATGCGTTTTCATGTGTAATTTTAATTTTTAATATATACATGTACATGTATTTTATAGGGCATCCATGGGGGTTCAATGCAGGGGGGAACACCACAAGGTATTGCATGGAATTTGAAACTTGATTTAGTTACAAGGATTGGATCGTCTAGACACTTTGAAAAAGTTGTTACTTGATTTTTTTAATATTGCAAGTTTATGCATTTACATGTGAAATTTTAAATTTTTAGTATGTAAATGTACATGTATTGTACATGGTATCCATAAGGTTGCAATTCAAGACAGACACCACAAGGTATTGCATGGAATTTGAAACATGAGTCAACTACGAGGATTAGATCGTCTACACAATTTTAACAAGTTTGTACAATTTTTCTAGTATTATGAATTCATGCATTTTCATGTACAATTTTAGATTTTTAATATATATGTGTACATGTGTTGTACATGGCTTCCACAAGAGCGCAATGGAGGGGGAACACCACAGAGTAATGCATGGAATTTGAGATCTTTTATAATTTTGTTTTGCTGATAAAATTCTTATTTAATTTTAAAACAATAAAAGTTAATTTTAAAGTACACAATGTTATGTATATATGCATATTACACATGTTTTCAAGGTGTTAGGTTCCTATACCAATAGGAGCCATAATTTTTGAATGGCTAAGATTAAACCTGTAATATGTACATACCTTTGCTTTTTGCAAATGTTTTCAATATTCAAAAAATAAAAAAAAATGTAAAGAGGGTATCTTCTAAAAGAAAAATCAAAGGATAAAAAGAATAAAAAGGTCAAAAAAGATAAAAGTATGAACCCCAAGAAAAGAAAAGACCGTGAAAGTGCGCTAGCCAAAATGCCACTACTATTTACCTTTTATACAGAATAGATGATTGTGTGCTATTTGTAACCTATGCCACAATCCATGATGGTTAAAATGCTTAAACTTGGCTATTTCATGTTTCAATTTAATGTTTATAGATAAAGAATAAAAATATGACCAAATAGTGTAATCTTGCCAGATAAGTAGATTAGGTAGAGTAAATAAAAAGGAGCTCAACTGTTTAATGTAAGCCCTTAGATGTAATAAGGTTAGATTTAGTTAGATTTCCATTGTAAAGAAAATAAAAATGTTTGATAAGGGTTTGCTAGCTCAAATGCACCGTAATAAAGAGAAGTAAAAATGGTAGGATGAGTAGATGGGTAAGTAGAAGAAAGGTTGTGGAATTGTGATGTTTGTTAGAAAAAAGCACATTTATCACCCTCATCATGAAAGTTCTAAGTATGAATGAGAAATTGGATGGGAACGAAGTTCACAAAGTAAAATTAATTATTTTCCCCTCACTCATTTCACCCTCTACTTAACTAATTTCCCATAATAAGTTTGAAGTACCAAAAGTCTTAAGTCAAAGGGGCTCAGAGCATTTCTTTGACTTCTGGAGGGACCGCACCCTCGGTCCAATGACTAATAGATCTTAAGTACAAAAATACCCTCACAAACATTAACCCCATTCAATTCATTCATTTTCCCCTAATAAATCCATTTTCCTAAGGTTAAAACACCATTTTCCTAGGGAAAAGCAATCACCCCCATGAATACCCCTTTTTATGAAAACCCCCACAAAAATGCACTTAGCTTAAGTTGTAATGATTCTACGTGAAAAGCGAAGGAATTAAAAAAACAAATTATGCTTAACACACTTAATTTATCTCCTGCCATTTTCATATTAACTTTTAACATTATTTATATGTTAATTCCCGAAAAAACCCCTTTTCCCGTATATTTTATTAAACCCCTTTAATATTAATATCCCTACCTCGAAGTTTAAAATATAAACTTTATAATATCCAAACCCCGGCAGAAGACATAATTAGTCGATCTGCGATTATTAAACCCCTTTAATATTAATTTTCCTACCATGAAGTTTGAAATATAAACTTTATAATATCCAAACCCCGACAAAAGACATAATTAATCAATCTGAGATTAATTAAAGTCAAACCATCCACCAATCATATCCCACCTGATACGTTAATCCCCACTTTAATCCCTCATTAAGCTAAAATCTCTGTGTTTAATTGCCTGTCGGGCCCCTCCATTACCTTCCGTGCAACTCTCATGCTTGACCACCACACAATCTCCCCCCTCCCCATCCGACGACCCATGTTGATTTCGAAAGGGCCCGAAATCCAAACAATACCTACCCGAAATGGGCTATTTTCTGCTAGGCCCCTGAAGTGACATGGTGCTTAATGAGTGGAATCGGGTGGCCTCCACCCAATACCGCCAAGCGCTCAAAGGCTATGCGAAGTAAACTGCTTACCACCAGACCGATACTTGCTAAAACAATCACTATTCATCCTGCTATGCTACCAATGGTCACTGTACACAGTACCCGCCAAATTTCCTTTTTGTGCATAAATCTAGAAAAGCCCCCAAGTCATTTTTTTTTATCGTTTTAAATGCGATTTTCCATGCACGCACCTGTGAATGTTGAAAGTCGTCAACCCACATACACTTGCACTCTGAAGATGCCAAAGGCTCCCAGATTGCCTACCAGCCTGATTGAAGCCTTCTCAACCATTCATAATTGCCAGTTACCTGGTTCACACCTTGTTTTCTTCAATTCCAGGTATTTAAGCCAAAATCCATTGAAAGCCCTGTTAAATTTCCAAACCAGTCTCTAAAGATTTCTTAATTGAAATTAAAGGGAACTTTAGTAACATAATACCCACCTGGAATTGAAACCCCATTACCTCAAAAACTGAAAATTTACCATTTCCATTCTTAAATCCACAAGAGCTAAGAATGGTTGCCCATATTTCCATGTATGTCAGGCCAATTACTACTCCTCACCTGAACCTAGACTCCCTTCCCCTTGCTGATAAATATTTCCAAATCAAGGACACCTCTATGCATGAATCCCCTCTAAAATTATACTGTTGATACAGAGATCAATACCTAAACCAAGCTGATAAAATAAACACATATTTCATTAAATTTGGAATTAAATAGTGGATCTAGAATTTCAAAATGACCAAAAAACTCAATTTTTTTTATGTCCCTATAATAAAATATCTCCAATTTTAAAGAAATATTTGTTAATAGGACTTTCGGATTCTAAATTTCCCAAGTACCAATTCCCTGAGGTGCACATCTTTCCAGTGATTGTCCATTATTGCCACACAAACTACATTCCCAGTCAAAGAGCAATGATGTCCCCTGACCACACCATACTTTTCACCATCACTAGTGAGTCAATCAATGAAATGCTACAACTACAACCAGGGTAGATCTTAACCTCTATTTCAATTGGAGACCTACTAGACAAATTTCCCAAGCTTACCACTACCAAGCTTGCTCAAAAGTTCCAAACTTTTATTGTAGAAGAAAAACATACCCCACAAGATCCTCCCCCATATATGTATAACATATTTTCTCAGTTTGGCCAAGACATTGTGTCAATGATATCTATTATCTTAGGCTATACAACCAGTGAATACATAGATGAAATCATCTTAGCCTTCATGTCCATTTTTACTCAAGGACAGCCCCCTACTGTCATGTATTATTATGACAAATACATAGCTGATAGTATGCATGAACAATTTCTGAGAATGAGTAATGAAAGAGTGTTTAAGTATTCTTTAGTTTTATACCACCTTTTCTTATATTACCAAGCTGACAAATTCCCCTTCACTCGCCAAAAGCTTGACGCTAAATGTCATCCTAGGTAAGTCATTTCTTGGACTCCTTTGATACATAAGTATGATTCCCCATATCCATACACAGATTTCATTGATATTTTTCTACATCCAGTAGTGACCATGCCACTAGGAAGTCCTCCTCCAAGAATTAGTTCAGATATTAGGAGGATCTTGTAGTTGTCAAAACAACACAAAGTGGGAGATTGGTACTTGTACCAAAATCACACATAAATTAGGATCTATGGCTGTGAGTTGGCCCCATATAAACTGCCCAGATACCTCCTAATGAGATTATTTACTCTGGAGTACTATAGGCAGATAATAAACTCAGATAAGGTAAATTTTGTTAAGGCCAAAAAGATGGCCTAGTTCAGAATGAAAGATCAACTAGGCCCCTTTGTATGTAATAGCAGAGAAGCTGGAAGAGAACAGAATAAATACTTTAGAGACTCAAACAAAAATAAAGCTTCATGTGGAGATATGACCCCTGTGACTTCATCTGCAATAGAAGATAGAAAAACAAGATGGCTGCCTATATTCACCACCAAATCCCTGAGATAGAGAAATATGCAAATCAATTGGAATGGGTGGAGAATAATTTAGTGGACATGGATATCATTGAAGTAGCAGTTGAAAATTCTCTAATTGATTTAGAGAAAAGACTTGACGAAGGTTCTTTCCTACAGGTGCCAGGAGAGTCTCAAGTTCGAGGACAGTCCCAAATCCAAGAAGAATCACAGGCACATGGAGAACCTCAGACACCAAGTGAATCAAAAATAGAAGAAGAATCCCAGGTGCAAGAAGAGTCAGAGCAGCCAGACCTTTCAAAGGAATTAAATCAAACAGGTATACAATATCCCACTATGAGTACTCACCCTAACTTGCAAACTTCTCTAAATGAGGAGAAAAGCCTCAAAAGGAATAGGGTAGAGGCCACTACATTAGGTAGCGCAAACACACAAACATATTTAGAAACCCGCTTAGTCAAAAGGTAGAGATTAAATCTTGTGTCAGAACAAGAATTCATAGAATAAATAGTGGGGGCCATCAGCACAGAAATAGAAAGAAGTAGGCTTGCCACTCCTTGTGGGGGCACACTAGAACCTTCCACATCACATACTTAGATGTTGGAAAGGCGACAGAGTGTTGAAGTTTCCTCCTTTAGGATGCCAAATGACAGGGATCAAGACATTAGAGAAAGGTACAAGGATATAAAGGCCAAGAATGAGAGGCTAAAATCCTAAAGTTATGCATAGTACCTAAAGATGGCACCTATAAACTAAATAAGGATTATGTTAGCCTATGATGTTAAAGAAGGCAAGATGTAGATAACATTTTTCAAACCTACCACTCAGCAACCAAGAATATTAGTTTACTTGAAGAAGATAGATTTCGAAGTACTAGTAAAGGACATACATCCTATTGACCAGATTGAGCTGCACAAATAGATAGGGGAGGTGATTTACTCCACCTTGATAGGGAAAGCCATCACAACTCATCAATTACAAAATTCCCTAAATAACATATCAGCTCATTTTGAATTGGAAAGGGCCTCTTCATAGGCCAAAGACATCGGAATCAAGTCCTTAGAGGACTTAATCAATTGAGTTGGTACATGATCCCAAAGATGTGAAGGCTATTGAAGGCCTGATCAAGAAGAAAAATGATGACATAGTTGCTTTGAAGAAGCAACTTAAGATTCCACCACTACATCAACCATATATAGTAGAAGTCCTAAAGACTTAAAAAGGACAAGAAGAGCTTATGGACTTAATCCTAAAGCTAAATGACCAGTTGAAAGAAACAGAGAAATAATTGGACACATTGATTTAGTCCAAACAAAGTGAATTTCCCACCACTTCTACAACTACCATTCCCACAGCTAAAACTATAGTTCCTTCAACACTGGCAACATCTTTGGCACCAATAGCTCTGCCTGCCATAGCACTACCAGTCACAACTGAGTCTACAGCAATAGGTACTTCAACAGAAAAGACAGTAGAGCTAGTGAAAGCCATGGAGGAACTGTCCATCCAGGAAACAAAACTTAAAAGGCTTAAGGAGAAAGTGACAAGCTTAGAGACTCACTACAAGCTTGCCCAGATTTAGCAGAGAGAAGAAACATAGAAAACCCTAAGGATGGGTGAGAAGACTAAGGTCCTAGAAAAGGATTTAACTCAAATATTACTTGAATTTATAGCCAAATTCAAAAGGTAAAGGAAGCCATAGGAGACCAGCCTGAGGATGCTAATCGACTCATCCACTTCTTGAATAGCAAGAACAAGCATGAACTAAATGATCTTGGTGTGGAGGACAGAATTGAAGCCATAATAGAAGTCAAAAAGGCTATTTCTAAAAGAAACCATATGCTTAACCTGGAGGAAAAATGCCATAACATGTAGGTGGGCATTGACAGATTCATGGAAAAGTTTCAAATTTTGAGGGTTAAAGGCCTCCCAAGTCCTATGGTCATCCATGACAAACTTATGACCCAATTGAACTATGTTGACAGATTAACAAATTTGTTGAAGGAATAGGCAAGCACTTTAGGAATCAAAGCCTTGGCAATAGGGGAAGTATTGTATAATACTTTAGAAAATCCATTTTTCCTAGAGCATGAGGTGAAGCATCTATTTGTCACCAAGCCAATTTTTTCCAAATACATTGAGGTAGACGATATCTATAGGAGAATGATCAAAATAAAGTTACCTAAAGATGAATGGTGGGAAAAGATGATAGATTTACTATAAGTTACCACAGTAATTTTGAATAACAGCCAGCTGAAACAGGTGAATAGGGTCAAAGAGTAGCAGGTTAAAGAGTATCACTAAAAGACTAAGGACAGAGATGATTCTAGCGTACACATATTAGCTAGCCTAAAAGGGCTCAAGTTAAACTGTGATAGCCATCACTACAACAATAAAAGGAACAACATGATGCAGTTTTCCATTTGTCTCTATCTTCATGCTTGAAAATATTTTTATTTCCTTAATTAAATCCCAAACTGTTATGAGATATTTTGTAATATTTTTTGTATAAATGCTTCCAATTTCAAAGTATTTAGGGTGGATTCAAAGACATTTCTATAGAATTTTATCTAAAATCAATGTGCTATTGTATCAAGACTAGATTGGCTTGCTGGATCATGGAATAAAGTTCAAACATTTTACAGGATTCTTGTGTAAAGTGAAAATCAAATAAGTATTTTCTCATATTTATTATTTTTTTCCCTTATGTTTATTAATAATCATATGTGTTTCTATGAAATCTGAATGGTAAACTAGGAATGATATTTTAGAAATTTCTTTAATTTACTTTGTTTTGACTATTTACCTTAATGTTTTCTGCTAAACTATCTTAGTTAGGGAATTCTTAAATGCTCCCTTACTTCCGTATTTTCTCTTTGTGGTCTATGTAGCAAAGGATTCTTAATTTCTCTTTGTTGATGATCACCCCAGTTCCTCATTCTGATCCTAGATTAAGGATTCTTCATTGCCCTTTTATCTTGGTTAGAATCATTCCATCCATCAGCCCTTTGAAGACTTTCCTTTTGCTTTGCTAGCCTGCCCTGTGAACAATCATTTTAATGATTTGGTCGAGTTAAGCTATCCTTTGATTGACTCCATAGCCCAATGGCTTAAAGACCTAGCTCTATCCATATGTTCCAAGAATTCCACTACCCAACTTTCAATCAAAACCAAAATCCTCATGAACATTAAGAACTAGCCTAAAATCTAATAGAAACAAAGTTAAATTATAAAGAGAGAGACCTCTCTGGACGTAAGTTGGCTAGAACCTGAGTCTAAAAGATTTTGTTTGTGGTTACCTCAGATTATTCCTTCTTTTGATAACTTCTAGGGAAAACCTCTGAGTGATAACATAATGGTGACCATACTGGGGAACTCAAATTCTAGTCTTAATAAACTTTTGAGAAATTTCAAATCCTTATTTCAAGCCTCTTGAAGGGTTTATTAGAAGTTAGTTATAAAAATTTCATAAAAAGTAATTAGAAAAATTAGAAATTCTGGCTGCAATGAGAACTCACTATACTACGACCAACCTAGATCCAAACCCTCCTCAAGTATTTGATAATCCTAATATGATTTCAAGAATATCCAGAAGACAAGAAAGTTTAGACAGTCCTACACGTTCAATTAAAGCAGATTCATGCCCTGATGAGTGGTTGTTTTTAGAAGACCTCCCCTTTGACGAGTCATTTGACCTCTCCCTATTTAGAACCAGTTCTAAAAGTGCATTTGATGAAATAGTTCTAGATCTAGAATTTATAGCAGAACTTGAAGTCGAAAGGGAAAAATTGTCAATTGATCAGTATATTCTAAATTCCCCTCCGTTGTCCCTCACTATTGTTAAGATCCCTAAGCTTTCTGAAATAGTTTCAACTCCCTTTAGCTCACCATTATTCCCTTCCATCTCTAAAGTTCATTCCTCACCTCCATTTATACCTTCACTTCCCCACCAACCTACCATTATGCATTAGTCACCCATTACTCCCAGTTCCCCATCACCCACTGTATCATCTCCTAGTACCGAAACTCCACTTCTTAGTCCTGCCCAACTTAGAGCCATGGCAAATAGATATGCTCCTCTTGTGTTGATTGCTCCACAAGGTGCCATGACACAAGATTACCAATTTTTTTTTCCAATTTGATGGCATAGGAACTTACCCAACACAAAAACATACAAACAAAAAGGCAAATTTCTTTGAATTACATGAAATTGATATTGGAGATGTCCAAATGAGACTTTTTTTTCATACTCTAGCTAGTGATGTAAGAACATGGTTTAGATCTTTACCTGCTAGTAGCACAGACACTTTAGAAGTATTTACCAATAGTTTTTAAATAGATGGGATAAGAAAAAGAACCCTCTGCAGATCCTTTCAGAATATGAAAACATCAAGAGAGGACCAAATGAAATGGTCTAGGATTACTATAATAGATTCAACAATATATACAATGCAATGCCAGTCAATCTTAGACCCCCTCCTAGCTTAGTTGTGATAAGGTTTCCTGATGGGTTTGATACTGATATGGCTTTCCAACTTAGAGATAGAAATCCTCCAACTTTAGAAGACATGCAGGGTGTAGTAGTTAGTGTAGAAGCTAATTTTCTAGCAAAAATAACTAAGGTTAGGAATGAAAGGAGAGGACCCTTGAAAGATGAAGCCTCATTTTCTGACCTTAAAATAGATTCCCTAGCCAAAGGAATGGAAAAACTGATGGATAGAATAGAGAACATTGAAAGGAAGCCTCACTGGGATAATCAACACACACCTCTATTAAGAAATCCAAACTTTAGAAAGAATAAAATCCAAACACACAAAAAATGGACCTGATTAGAATATTAGGCATCCTTTTCAAGAAAACTATGCTAAAAATTCCCATTCAGAAGACCCTAAACAAGACACAAAAATTACCTTAATGGGATTAGATAATAAATAAACTGTCTTTTTGACTCAAGATGATTAGGAACTAGACATGCTTCAGTAGTTGCAGACCCAATCAGGAGAATCATCTGATTACAAGCAAGGATATGGTTCTGCTATCTTTGAAGTGCAGAAATAGTAAAACTTGAGGAGTAAAAAGAACACCGATACTCCTAACCAAAACAAGAAAGCAATACCGAATCGACCTAAGAAAATCAAAGAAATTCTAGTTACAAAAACTCTCCAAATCCTCTCTAAACCAAATCTGAATCCTTCTGGTCCCACCATTGTAGATATAACTAATGACCAATGCCTTGATAATCAAACATCCACTTTAACCCCCTCCAAGGAGACAACGGAGGAAACTCCAAACGTAATATTAGAAACTCCATAGAAAAAGACTTCAAATGTATAAAAACAAGACCAACCAACTCCAAATCCCGCCATAAAAATTCCTAATCCTCAAATAGAGAAAGCCCCTTTTCCTTTCAATTTCGGAGCAGAGGTGGCAAAGCTAAAAATTTTAGTCTCCTTAACAGAACTAATTAAAAATGAAGCTTACAAGTCTCAAATAAGAAAATCTTTAAAATTTGTTGAGAATGAAGACTTTATCAACTTATTTGATGATCAACCAGAGCTTATATTCGATCCTGATGTTAATGGAAAACCATTAGAAGGAAAGATACCATTGTTTGATATTAGCCTTAACATTCATGATAAGATCTTACATAATGCAGTGTTAGATTCCAAGGCTTCACACAATTTAATGCCTAATTTGTTATGGAAAAATTGAACTTAGATATCACTAGGCCTTACAAAGACTTGTTTTCATCTGATTCAAGTCAAGCAAAGTTCTTAGGTATAATTAAAGACGTGTGTGTTTCCTTAGTACAATATCCTGCTAAGATAATTCTCATCGACATAGTTGTTGCTGATATACCACTTAAATATGGCATGCTTTTGTCTAGATCATGGGGGGCTAAACTCCAAGGATCTTTGCAACTTCACATGTCATATGCCACAATTTCAGGCTTTGGACATCCTCAAAAACTGTACAGAGAGACCCTAATGAAATATGTAGTGAGTAGTTAGGCTAGGCCTCAAAAAATTCCTACTATTCCATGCATTCTGACATCGATTCTTTTATTCTGTACAATGCTGAAAAAACACAAGAAATTGCTTCAAGCAACATTATTTCAGAACCAAAAGAAATTGCAGTTACAATTCCAAATAAAATTTTCCAAACTCAAGAGATTTCAAATAAGAAAGATGATCAGGATACCTTAATTAAAAATGATTTTGTCCCCCAGACAGTAAGAATTATGAACATGACATGCTATGGCATCTTGAATTTGATGGATCAGTGAACAAGTTAGGAGTAGGAGCAGGAGTGTGGATTTACAATTTAGAGAATGATTACTTGACAGAGGGCCATGCCTACAGACTGAATTTCAAATGCACCAACAATGTGGCTGAGTATGAAGCACTTGTTTTACGTCTCAAATTGGTTAAAAAGTTAGGAGCTATAAGAGTTTCTATTATGGGAGATTATGAGTTGGTTATAAAACAAATTAATGCTGTATATATGACCAAAGACCCTAGGTTAAGTTTTTATAGAGGAACAGTTATAGAAATCTTGAACACTTTCCTAGAAACTAGGCTTGCAGTCATTCCAAGGAAGCATAATATGTAGGCTCATAGTTTAGAAATTCTTTCTAGCACTTGTAAGTTACCATTTCAAGCTAACCATCAGTACACTGCTGAGGTTAGGCACAAACCTGCTATCCCAGACAACTTGAAAAACTGGAAAGTATTCACTAATGACCAATAGATGAATAATTTTTTAACCTTAGAGGAAGAATTTGTAAGTAGAAACATAGATACTGACATAACATTATATCTTGATTTTATATATAAAATCGAAATTAACAAATTAGAAGATGAAGAGATAGATAGATTCCAGCCCACAAAGTTTACAAAATCATATATTCAAAACCTAAAGTAAGTTGAAATTGAAGAGATAATTAACGAAGATTCTGAATTCATTAATCTGAAAGACAACTTTTTTCTCAAAGGATTAACCCCTTTGGAAGACTTGTTTGATTTAGATGATGTCCCTAGGAAACCAAAGATGGAACCCTTAAAATTTGATATAGAGGAGTGCAACATAGGGACTGAGGAAAATCCAAAATTGATAAAACTTTCAAAGTCTTTACCTCCTGCTGAAAAAGTGAAATACATAGAACTGCTAAAGGAATTCCAAGATGTATTTGCTTGGATTTATGAGGACCTCAAGCCCTAGGACACCAACATAATACAACACAATATCCCCATAAAAGAAAACCAGAAACATTTTAGATAGAAGCTTAGGAGGATTAATCCTATTCTGTTGCCTTCTATTGAAAAGGAAATCAAAAGAATGTATGAAGCCAAGCTAATAATACCAATTAGATTCTTTGATTTGGTTTCAAATTTAGTGGCTGCAAGGAAAAAGACTAGTGAGATTAGACTATGTGTTGATCTCAAGAACCTCAATAAAGTTTCACTCAAAGACAATTACCCTCTCCCTAAAATGGATCATATATTACAAAGGGTATTAGGGTCAACTAGAATCTCATTATTGGATGGGTTTTCTAGTTACAATCATATTTTAATTCACTCAGATGACCAGGCAAAAATTGCATTCACTACTCCTTGGGGCACATTCATGTATGTGAAAATGTGTTTTGGATTAAAGATTGCAGAGGCCAACTTTCAAAGATCTATGGACATAGATTTTTCTAAGGAAATCCATGACTTCCTAGTAATATACTTAGATGATATCACTGTATTCTCAAAATTTGATAAACAACACTTAGATCAGTTAAGGCAGGTTTTCATGAAATGTAGGAAGTATGGAATTTCTTTGAACCCTAAAAAATCTTTATTTGGGTTAGAAGAGGGTAAATTGTTAGGTCACATAGTCTCTAAAGATGGTATCTGAATAGACCCTGCAAGAATTGAAGCCATCCTACAAATACAACATCCTAGGAGCATTAGGGAATTACAAGCCTTGTTAGGAAAAATAAAATTTCTCAAGAGATTTATTTCTAACTTAGCAGAGTTAATTAGATCATTGAATAACATGTTGAAGAAAGATTCAACCATAAAATGTAGAGTTGAGGCTAGGAAGTCCTTTGAAGATATTAAACTAGCCTTAACAAAAACACCATTTTTGATCAATCCAAAGTTTGATAGGGATTTTATTATATTCTCTTTCACCTTGGAACACACAATAGATGCAGTCTTGTTGCAGAAGAATGATGAGGGTTATGAACAACCTATTGTGTTTTTTAGCAAAGCCCTAAGAGACGCCTCTTTAAAATACAATATAATGGAAAAGAAAGCTTTTGCTTTAGTTAAATCTATCAAAGGTTTTAGAGTTTACATTTTATATGCTCATATAATAGCCTATGTCCCTAATGCAGTAGTCAAGGATATCTTAACATAGGATGGTCTAGATGGAAATAGAGTAAAATGGATTGCTACTATATTAGAATATGACCTAGAAATCAAGCCAACAAATTTAATCAAAGGCCAAGGTTTAGCCAAGCTCATGGCTAAATCGAACTGTCAGGCCTTAGACATAAATTTTATTACTGAAATGGATAATGGAGAGGAGATGGCAACTCCACCAATCAGCCAAGCCTTTATTGAATCACTATGGTATGCTGACATCATATATGTTTTACAAAATTTACAAGCTCCTCCTGAATTATCCAGGACCAAAAGCAGGTTTTTAAAAATGAAATCTTTGAAGTTTTGCATACTTGACAATGCTTTGTTTTGGAGGAATCATGAAGGTATCCTTCTCAATTATTTATTGAAGGAAGAATCTGACAAGGTGTTACAAGAGTTTCATGCAAGTGATTGTGGAGGACATGTTTACCAGAAAACCACTATTGACAATATTCTTAGAGCTGGTTTCTATTGACCCACTTTGTTTTCTGATATCAAGAAATTTGTAAGCTCATGTCATAAATGCCAAATTTTTTAAAGAAAGAAAAAGATTTTACCCCTGCCCCTAAAACCAATATCTGTTGAAGCACCTTTTCAACAAAGGGGTCCTGACTTCATTGGTGAAATCCTCCCACCTTCCTCTGCCCAACACAAATGGATTCTCACTACTACAGATTACTTTCCGAAATGGATAGAAAGCATACCATCTGTTATCAGTCAGGTTTTCTCAGAAGTTGTAAGAAAAGGGAAAGGAGGCTGAGGTAACCACAAAATAATCTTTTAGATACAAATTTTAGCCAATCTACATCCAAAGAGGGCTCTCTCATTAAGTTTTAGCTATGTTTTTTAAAGATATTAGGCTAGTTGTGAAGTTTAGGAGTTTTTTTTGAGTTTGGGTGGTGAGATTCAATAGCAGAGGGGTGGGACTGGCTAGTTTAGGCCATTGGGCTAATGGAGTTAAGGAAGATGGCTTAACTAGACTTGGTTTCTTAACAAAAGATGGTTTTACAGAGCAAGATAGTCAAACAAGGAATAAATAAAGATTTGAAATAAATGGAATGATTTCAAAATGGGTGAAGAGCAATTAAGAATCCTTCAACCTATTTGAAAAGGGAACTTGAATTGCTTACTAATAAAGAGCAATTAAGTATTCTTTAAGTAATAATCAAAGTGAAAGAAATAGAAAACAGGAACATTCAAGGTTTCACTATTTATTCTCATTCAGAAGAAAACATAGAGAATAATAACTTTTGAAGACAGAATGCAATCAAGCATATTTCGAATTACTCCTTTTTGTTTATCATTCATCTATGAACATAGATGATATAAAAAACAAAGAAAACTTTAAAACACAAGGTATAAATGACTTATTAATTCGGTGTTTGATTCAAGAAATTCGTGGAAAGTATTTTTCCTAATTTCTTCATCCAGCAATCCATACGAAATTTTGATTCAATCATCACTTTATTCCAAAAAATCAATATTACAACAATGTATATGTATCCACCCTCAATACTCCAATTGAGGGAATATTTATACAAAATATTTTACACAAAATATCTCATAATAGAGTGAGATATATTCTAGTGATGACTAATCATTTTTTACAAAAAAATAGAGACAACAAGTCTCGAAGATAGGAGAAAGGTAAACTGATGTTGTGTTGTTCCTATTTGTGCTGAGTGTGCTGGAGGCAGGCCCCTTTATTTGGCTTGTTGTTGTCTTCTTTAGTAACTTCGTGTTGGCTGCCCTTCTTTGACTAACACTCTTTACCTGTTCTGACACACTTCTACCTGTTTTGATCCCTATTCACCTTTGTTCATCTTACTATGGTAAATAGCCCAAAATTTACCTTTTACCAAAGATAAAATTTACAAAATTTCTAACATGTCTTCCCACCATTTTTGCTCTGGAAATTTGTGCTTCTGAAGTTTCCTCAGAGTTTCATCAGTCTCTATATATCTGAAAAAGTTTAGGCTGGATTGTGAACAAGTGCTTTACCTCATGCTCAACATAGAATAAGTTCTCTAAGTTGTCATAGAGAACTCAGCCTGTGGGGAGTGATTTTATTCCTGATGCTTTTGTTGATGAGCTAGCTTGATTGCCATCATACTTATTCAACTTGTCTACATAATCAATATGCTTCATTAATCTATCACTAATGACCAAATGATTTGGTAGCCTTTTATTCTACAAAACTGTGAACTTCTCCATAAAAGAATTAATTTGCACTTGCATATCTTGGCATCTTCTCTCTAAGTTTTTCATCAAATTTCTATTGGTTAGAATCCTTTTGATTTCCAAAATGGTGTTTGTCTTGTCTGAGATGCTAAGTTCTTCTAGTTGTTCTTTATTTATGTTATTCAAAAAATGTATTAGCTGGTTGGCTTCATATGGCATTTTACCTAACTGTGCTTTCGTCTATTGAATTGCTCCCTGTGCTGCTTTAACTAAATCAATCTATTCATAGATCACTTGGATAGATGGCCACACACCATTTATAGATTGAATGATGTTTGCCCAAAGGATTTTCTTGATCTCTGCCAGGGGCTTTTCGAAGGTGAGATCTTTTTCTAATGTTTTTACTTTATTTTCTAAATCTTTGATCTCCCTTGTTTTCTCCACAACATTTATTTTGGAAATATCATAATTTCTTTCTACCTTAGCCAATTGCTCTTTTACCTGCTTTAATTCTGTAACTTGTAATCTCATGTCTTCCATGGCTTTTATCAATTCTTCTGTGCTCAAATTAGGATTTCTTCTTGGTGCTATTCCTGCTGTTGATATACCTATGATTACCTCTGTTGTGGCTGCTGGGACATTTGGAGCTAATGTTGTTCCAAGTGTAGAAGGGACTGCTGTTGAGATTATGGGGATTACATTAGGAGGCTAAGAGGTCGACTCTCCCTGCTTATCCTTCAGTGTTTTTTCCAATGCCTGCTCTATGTCATTCAATCTTTGATTAAGTTTCAAGAGGAGGTCCATCATCTCTTCTTCAGATTTCTATTGTATAACTTCTGTTTTCTGTGGATGCCTTGAAGGAGGTAGCTTCAACTGTTTCCTCAAGGCAACAATGTCTTCCTCTTTCTTCTTGATTAGTGCTTCTATGCCTTTAGCATCTTTGGGATCATGTCCCAATCCAATGATGATTTCTTCTAATGATTTGATTTTGTTATCCTTGGTTAGAGAAGAGGCTTTCTCTAAATGTAGTTGAGCAGTTGTGTTTTCCAAGGAATTTTGCAGCTTGTGGGCCATCATTGCTTTGTTAGCCAGTGTAGAATAGACCATTTCCCCAGTTTGCTTGTGAAGTTCAATCTGGTGCATAGGATGAATATATTTGGCTAAGACCTCCAAGTTTGTTCTGATGTGATCTGTTGCTGACTGAGGTTGCTGCACCTTTGATTTGAAGTTGAAGTAACTCATTATCATCTGTCCTTCTTTAATGTCATAGGCAGACATTAGTCTTTGCTAATTTGTGGGGGCCATTTCTAAATATTGGTTGTACATTTGAATCCTTACTGGGTCATTCCTGGCCTTTATTTCTGTGAATGTATTCTTGATATCTGAGGCCTGTTTACTTTTTGGTCTAAGGGATGACACTTCTGCACTGTGTTGTCTTTCTAGCTCTTGCATCTGTGAGCTAGTGGATGTTCCTCTGACTGTAAAAGTTTGTTGGCTAGCTCTTTCTTTTCTCTGGCTGTCTATAGTTTCTTCAATTATTTCCTCTTCTGACAAAGGGTTCATTCTTTGCCTCTTTGCTCCAAGCTGTCTTGTAGGTCCACTGGTAGGGGTAGTAGATTCTATGTCCCTCTTTTTATTTCTTTCCTCATTTAGAGGAGTTTGCAATGCTTGAATTTCTGTTGCTTTGGTTTCATCTGGAGGAATTGGCACTTGACTCTGTTCTTTGGACATTCTAGGCTGATATGTCATTGTAGGTTGTTTTATGGTCTCTATTTCTTTACCTTTGGATGTTCCTGTAGCTGGTATGTTGGCTTCCTGTGGAGGCTGTTGAGAATTTCTAGCAGAGGATGTACCAATCGTTGATTTTTGAGGGAGCTTGAATGGTACCTGTCCAAAAGAGTCCAGGTCAAGGGTTTTCTTAGGATCTCTCATAACATTTTCCATATTTTCCTACTCACTAATATATTCTATTAGGGTCCCTTGTACCCATTCATCCAAGTTTGCAAACTGCTTGATTTCTAGGATTCTATGGTGAATATAAGAGGATAACCTATTCTTTGTCCTTTTTTCACATATAAAACTGTTGGGATCATATGGTACTTGTCTAAAACTCTTTCTTAATTTAAGGTGGTCTTCTAAAATCTTTTCAGCTTCTTTCCATGCATCCTTGTTATTGATGACAAAAGGGCCTAGTTGGTTCTTGATTCTTAGCTAAGATTTTTTCTTGGCGCCACAAAAATGGACTAATTCTGCATTTATGATTTGCCTGAACTACTCCAAGGCAAACAATCTCATGGGAACATACTTGGGTAACCTGAAAGGGTAAAGTTCACACCCATACATCCTAATTTCTGTGTGATTTTTGTATAGGTACCAGTCACCTATCTGGTATTGCTTTGAGAGCTGGAGAATTTTCTTCATGTCACCATTGATCCTGGGAGGGGAAACTAGTAGCAACAAAGAGGTTGCCGGATGTAGAAATAAGTCAATAAACTCATTATAAGTGTAAAGGGACTCAATGGTTTTATGAAATATTGAACTCCAATAGATGATAGATCTAGGATTTCCTTTGGTGTCCAGTTTCTTGAAAGGGAATGGAAAGTTATCTGACTGATATTATAACATGAGATGGTATATGAAAGAGGTATATTTGAAAAGTCCTTCCCTGTCCAAATTCAGGAAATGGTCATGGATTTTGTTGGAAATATAAGAGGCATAGTTATATCTGACAGCAGGGGGTTATCCTAGAGTAAAGATTGATAGTAACACTAGGGTAATATCATCAACATATTCACTGGAGTTAAATCCCATTATCAGGGATATCATATCAACAATGAGTCTTCCAGTTTCAGTGAAGGAAGTTTGTAGATAAGGAGGTGGACCTTTGGGATGGTAGTTTGGTAACATGAAGGTTTGAGCAATGCGATTTACTTTTGGTTGAGATAACTGAGATTATTTTTCAAGTAAATACCCCATGGAAATAGGAGCAAGGGGCTGAGTGGAGTCAAACTATATCATTTCGTTGATGGATTTAGCAGTTATGGGAAAAAGGACAGTTTGGAATGGGGACATAATTGCTCTCTTGATAAGATCATAATTAGCACAACATTGATAAATTATGTTTGGGAAAACATGGACTGAGGGGAAGAAATACATGGGAAGGTTAGATTCCCACAGTCTAAAAATGTCAGATTTATTCAGATAACTATCTCTGATTTAGCAGAATATCTTAAGATGGTTACTATCACCAGATAAGTCTTTTATCTGAAAGTCTTTATCGTCCAAAGGTAAATAATCTAAGTCTTTATGGGGTGCGTTGTGCATGACATTTAGGGCTATAGGGGATTCCATCTTTTGTTCTTATGGATTCAAGAATGGAATTCGGGTTACTCTGCGAAGAATAGGCGAGTCAGCAGGCTAAGGAATTTATATGGTAAACAAAGACTGTTATAGACTTAAATTTGGCCCTTTTTGTGGAATTTTCAGAAAAAACTAAAATTACAGTTTTGTAGGGTAAAATGGATAAATACTTGTGTTAAGGGAGTAAACCGTACAATGGCAGGTTGGATGACAGGTTGCAGAGTGCGTTGTTGTAGTTTTCTGATTAGGTGGCAGTTGGGAAACTAGAACAGTGGACTCGGACGTTATTTTGCATGGGAGCACGGGACACAACAACTACAGCGAAAATGACACTTTGTTTGTTTATTTAACAAAACTGAGGTTGGCGAGTTTTTCTTTGGATTTATCGAGCGGATGATGCAAGCAGGATGTGACATTTTCTCGCTTATGGAGGGTCATAAGCAGTTTTTATCACACCACTTTTGAGGCTGGGCGGTTTCAGGCTGGGAGCGAGCGAGCAGATAGACTACGTGACGCGTGGCAAAGGTATGGGTGGAAAATCGCCTGGTGAAAAATCGCTTGGTGACCGCGAGTTAAAGCGTGGTCACCAGGGAAGGCGTGATATCATCGTCAACCGTTGGATGAAAAGGGAATGATCGGACAGCGGATGGGCGTTGGAGATGGCAGAACTTTATTTGTGGTGGGCCCGATGTAATTAACAATGTTTTAATCATATCGGGGTTAATACGATTGGTCAGGTGGTTCTTAATTAACCTAGAGGGTTAATTAATCCCATATAGTGCGGCGGGGAATTTAGGCTGTTAATGAATTACAATTTAAATCATTAATCCTCCACTCAAAGATCATTATGGCTGTATTCAACCAGCGGCGGAATATATAAAATGTCGGGGATTTGTATAGTTAGATAATACGGGAATGTGTTAATGTTTTTTAGAGATTTATATAAGAGTAGTTAAAAGTTAATATGACATAGAATGAGAGTGAGCACTAAGTAAATGTTAGAAATTTACATTGACACTTAGGCTAAGGTGGAAAGGGGTTTTTTAGGTGATATTAAGTATTTTCCTAAGTAAAGTAGGAATTTACTTAAGAAAATTTTTATGAAATGAAATAAATGATTAAGGGATGTTTCTAAGTACTTAGGCTCTTAAATCATTGGACCGAGGGTCTGGACCCTTCAAAAGTCAGAGAAATGCTCTGAGCCCCTTTGATTTTCAAAGACTTTAATACTTTAGGGAAAATTAGTGAAACCTTTAGGGGAAAAACGTGAACGGAGGTTAATTATTCGACCTTGTCTTGCTTGAACTGCATCAAGTATAATGTCTGCTTCGCACTTATGATAAAAGTAGAAGTTAAAACCTTTAGAAGCATTTTTCATCACAAGTATCATTCTGCAACACCATCTACCTACCCTACCTACTTTAACTTAACATTTTTTCTTCTTTATTTGGGTGCACTTAGACTGGAAAACCCTTATAAAATCATCTTTTTCTTTTACATGGCAAGCCTACCTAAGTCTACACTTAGTATATCTAAGGGCTGAGATTAAACTGTTGAGCTCCTTTTATTTACTCTACCTATCTACTTATCTGCCAAGATTACACTGTTTCGTCAGATATTTATTCTCTATTTCTATAATATGAAATTGAAAAATGAATGAGTCAAGTTTAAGCTGTTTCACTCTTCATAAATTGTGACAAAAGTTTAACAAGTTGCACACAATTGCTTATTATAGAAAATGAAATAGTAGTGGCATTTAGACTTGCACACTTTCCTAGTCTAATTTTTGTTTGGGGTTCATTTCTTTCACTTTTTTGACCATTTTATTCTTTTTACCCTTTAATTTTTCTTTTAGGGTATACCCTCTTTACATTTTTTAATTTTGTTTTTGATTTTTTGACAATATGGAAAACCTTTGCAACAAGAAAGGTATGAACATATTACAGAGCTCATCAAGTCAATCATGAAATATGACACCTATAGGTATAGGAGCATAACATTGGCTCCACTTGGGGATGACACTTCCTGGTGAAAAGCCAAGAACAGCAGGTCAGATGGCCTTATGAATGACTTTGACTATGTTTTGAAATCTCCTTCTACTCGTTGCTTTATTGTATGTATGACAGTGACACTTTTGAAGCTTAGGGCCTTCTCTTCGGGCTTCAACTCCAGCAAGTTACTATCCAATCCAAACTGTGACATTACCAAGGATATAGTATATACATGTTAAAGTAAGAATATCTTAAAAAGTTGGATCAAAGTAATGTTTCAGCATCCAACCATTAATTGGCCCTTCTTCTATTTTTGTGCCGTCCAAATTCTTTAGAAAGTATGTATTGTTCCCTTATAAAGCATGGATAATAAAAGGCCCCTTCCATAGGAAGTCAAACTTCCCATGTTTTCCTTTGTCCTCTCTCCTGGAATCCCATCTTAAAACTTTGTCTTCAAGGGAGAAATCTTCTGCCTTGGTTCTTTTATCAAATATTTTCTTAAGTTTCTCTTGTACTACTTGGGATCTTTTGTACACTTCTTCTCTGGTCTGCTGCAAATGGATGGTTTGGTTAATTCTCCTTTAAATATCATTGGGCTCCACTTGAGCTTTCTAAAGTAGTTTCATTACAAGAATTCCTAAGGATGAAGGAAATACAACCTCCATACCATAGACTAGTTCATAAGGACTAGGTCCAATAGATTTCTTTGTAGTGAGTCTGTCTGCCCATAGTGCATTAGTAAGTTTCTTGTGCCAATTTTTCTTGTTTTCTTCCAATAATTTCTTAATGATATTAATTAGGATTTTATTGGAAGACTTATCTAGACCATTACCTTGAGGGTAATAGGTTGTGGAATGGCCTAAAGTGATATGGTATTTGTTACAGAAACTTATCATTTTCTTGGATTTGAAGGCAACAACATTATCACTTATGATTTTTTCAAGACAGCCAAATCTAGACAGTATGTTAGTTTCTAAGAACCCTATGATGACTGTGTCATTGGCTTGTCTAGAAGGAATGTCTTCTATCCATTTGGTGAAATAGTCTATGGTAGTTAGAATCCATCTATGTTGGCGAGAAGAGGGAGGATGGATTTCTCCAATGAAGTCCAGACCCCATTGTTGGAAGGGCTTTTCAGTGGAAATTGGTCTCAGGGGTAAGGGTGATAGTTTCCTCTCGCCTTCAAAAATTTGACATTTGTGGCAAGTAGTGACAAATTTCTTTACATCAACGAACAAGGTTGGCCAATAAAATACAGCCCTCGGGATTTTTTCTGCAGTTGATTTTCAGTAAAGGTGTCCACCACAGTCTTTTGCATGAAATTCTTTGAGAACCTTTTCAACTTTTTCTTTTACTAAACAATTCAATAGAATACCTTCATGATTTTTCCAAAAAAGAACATTATTCAAAATACAAAATCTTAAAGCTTTCATCTTTAAAAACCTTTTCTTTGTTCTGGATAACTCTGGAGGATCCTGCAGGTTTAATAGCACATAAATTATATCAGCATACCAAGGTGAATCTAAGAAGGCCTGGCTGATTTGTCGAGTCGCCATCTCCTGTTCATTATCCAGTTCATTAATATCTAGGGCTTGGTAATTTGTTTCAGTCATGATTTTTTCCAAACCCTGTCCTTTTATAAGCTTTGTGTGTTTTATTTCAATATCGTACTCTAATATAGTAGCAATCCATTTACCTCGTTTGCCTTCAATTCCATCTTGGGTCAATATGCCTTTGACAACAAAATTTAATACATAGACTATTACATGGAAGTACAATATGTAGACTCTAAAGTCTTTAATAGCTTTTACTTGTGAATAAGCTTGTTTTTCCATGATTTTGTACTTTAATGGTGCATCTCTTAGTGCTTTACCAAAAAAGGCTATGGGTTTCTCACATCCTTGATCATCCTTTTGTAGTAAAATAGTTGTTATAGTGTGTTCTGATGCAAATGAAAATATTATGAAGTCTCTATCAAACTTTGGACTTGTCAGGACTGGTGTTCTAGTCAAACCCATTTTGATTTCTTCAAATGCTTGTTTGGCTACTACTGTCCATTTAAATTTTTAATCATTTTTCAACATATTATTCCGCGATCTAATTAATTCAGCTAAGTTAGATATAAATCTTCTTAAAAAGTTAATCTTTCCTAGGAAAGCTTGAAGTTCTTTGACATTTCTAGGGTGGGGTATCTGCAGAATGGCTTCTACTCTAGTAGGATCAATTCTAATGCCATCTTTCGAGATGATATGGCCCAAGAGTTTTCCTTCTTCTAGACCAAACAGGGACTTTTTAGGATTTAGAGAAATGCCATATTGTCTACAATTGAAGAATACTTGTTTCAGATGATCTAAATGCTACTGATCTGATTTAGAAAAAACAGTCAGGTCATCTAGATATATAACCAAGAAATCATGAATTTCTTTTGCAAAAGCTATGTGCATTGCTCGTTTGAAAGTTTCCCCTACATTCTTAAGTCCAAATGGCATTTTAACATACTTGAACGTTCCCCATGGTGTTGTAAAAGTAGTTTTTTCCTAGTCATCAGGATGAACCAAAATCTGGTTATAGCCTGAGAACCCATCCAAAAGTGAAATTCTAGAAGCACCTACCACCCTTTGTAAAATATGATCCATTTTAGGTAAGTAATTATCCTTCAAAGAAACCTTGTTTACATTTATTAAATAAACACAAAGCATAATTTCTCTAGTCTTTTTCCTAGTAGGTACTAAATTAGATACCCACTCTGAAAATCTGATAGGAGCAATTATCCCTGCTTCATACATTCGTTTGATTTCTTTTTCAAATAAAGGAAGCAAAATAGGGTTAATTCTTCTGAGTTTCTGTTTGAATGGTTTTTTATTTTCCTTTAGAGATATTGTATGTTAGATTATAGAGGTATCATAAGATTTCAGGTCTTCATAGCTTCAAGCAAAGACATCTCTCTCATTAATTCAACATATTTGAGTTTTTGATCAGGGGGCAAAGATTTGGATAATTTTACCATTTTCGGATTTTCTTCAGTTCCCAAGTTATAGTCTTCAATGTTTACTTTTAGAGGTTCCATCTTGGGTTTCTTTGGGATATCATTAAAATAAAAGAGATCTTCCAAAGGAGTTAATCCCTTAGGCAACTGATTATCTTTAAAATTAATAACTTCAGTTTCTCCTTCAATAATTTCATCAATGTCCATTTCTTTGAGATCTTGCATTTCTTTATTGGTAAATTTTGTTGGATGGAGCATTTGAATTGCACTTTATGTTGAAATGTCTGTTTCTATCTGATTTATTTGATTTAACTCACTAATAGTATCTATATCTATATTAGTGCTAGAAAACTTTTTCTCTAGGGTTAAGAAATTGTTAATCTAACTATCATTGTCAAACACTTGCCAGTTCTTTACATTTCCAGGTATGGCTGGCCTGTTTCTAATCTCAGTTGTGAACTACTGATTAGGTTCAAATGGTAATTTACAGGTGCTGGCAAACATTGCCAGGCTATGAGCTTGCAAATTATGTTTTCTTGGGATTTTAGCAAGCTGAGTTTCTAGAAATGTATTGAGAATCTCAATCATTGTTCCTCTGTAAGATCTTAATCTGGGATCATTTGTGAGAAACTTCCATTTTATTTGTTGAATGATTAAATTAGAATCTCCTAGCACTGATACTCTAATTGCCCCTAAAATTTTGACCAGTTTAAGCCATGGAAATAGAGGTTCATATTCAGCCATATTATAAGTGCATATAAAGTTTAATCTATAGGCATGACCTTCAGCATGATCATTTTCAGGATTGTGCACCCAAATTCCTACTCCTGCTCCTAATTTATTAACTGGACCATCAAATTCTAAGTACCAAAGGATCTCATGTTCATAGTTAGTATCAGGAATCTAAGGGATTTGTTTAATAGGAAGATCTGGTTTTTTATTTTCTTATGGTTCCTTTTGAGTATCTGATGTATCATTGTTCTCAGAAATTTCTTGAATTTGAACACTAGACCTTTCATTTGGAAGCTCTTCTTATTCAACTACCAAAACTTTTACTTCATTTGAAGGATTAATTTCAACATTGTAGAGAATGAAAGAATCCATATCAGAGTGAATGGAGTAGATAGGGAAATTTTTAGGTTTCTCCTAGCTACTTACCACATCTTTCATTAAAGTTTCTATGTACGGTTTCTTAGGTTGACCAAATACTGAAGTATTAGCACAAGACATGTCTAATTGTAGAGATCCCTGAAGCTTTGCACCCCAAGATCTAGACAATAACATACCATACTTTGGTGGAATATCAGCTACTACTATGTCCATTAAGATGGTTTTGGCACGATATTGAACTAGCGATACACATAAGTCTTTAATGAATCCTATACATCTGACCTAACTAGAATCAAAAGAAAATAGGTCTTTGTATGGCCTCGTGATGTGTAGGACTAATTTCTCCATTACCAATTTAGGAATTACGTTATGAGAAGCACTAGAATCAAACATGGAATTATGAAGTATTTTATCATGTATGTTCAAACTTACATAGAAAGGAGGAACTCCTCCATCTAGTAATTTTCCATTTACCTCAGGGCCCAAAATCAATTCAGGCTAGTCATCAAAAACATTTACTGAATCTTCATTCATAGAAATTTGGAGTGATCTACTGATTTGACCTCTGTTGACATCATGTTTAGCTAGTTCTGACAATGGAACAACTATTTTAAATTTGCCTACCTCAGTCTTAAGATTAAAAGGTTTTTCAGTTTGAGTTCTTGTATTTTGGATAGTTGGATTCTCTTTTTCTGCTATATTTTCTATGTTTCTCTCCTTTTCAGGAGTGGGGTTATGGGCTGAAGTTGTTTCCAAATCAAATTTTGGAGGTTCTTCTATATTTCCTTTGGGAGGAATAGAAATGGAAAATTGTTTGTTATGTGGTTGATTATTGGATACATTCTCAATAATTTGGTTATTTGGATTAGGATTTGTTTTAGAATGAATATGTACAGGGGTGGTATTGATCTTACCTTTGTTGGGTTGTTTTGTATCTTTCTGTTTATTGGTTTCAAAGACATCTATTCTTCTACTCAGATTGTATTGTTTGTGGACTTCATAAATAGCTGTATCATATCCCTCTCTAGAGTCAAATGATTCACCTAACTGAGTTTGGAGTTGTTTAAGCATGTGAGCTTCTTGATCCTCTTGGGTCAAGAAAACTTGTTATTCATTGTTGAGTCCCATCAAATTAATTTGAGTGTCTTCTGTTGGTTCATCAGAAGTTGAGGCTTCAGCATAATTTTCCTGGAATGGGGGCCTAATGTTTTGGTCAGGTCCAATTTTTCCAGTACTAGGATTTTGGTTCTTTCTGAACTTTGGATTTCTACCAGTATTGCTTGGTTGACAATCCCAAGGGGATTTTCTCTCAATTGTTTCTACTATATCTCCAAGCCTATCCATTCCTTTAATAATAGCATCTAATTTTTATTCAAAGGCAGAAGGTTCCTCTTTAAAAGGTATCCTCCTTTTAGCTCTGGCTCTAGCTCATTTAGATATCAAGTTGGCTTCAACACTGACAACTATACTTTACATCTCTTCTAAGGTTCGAGGAGCTCTTTCCCTAAGTTGGTATGCCATATCAAAATCAAATCCATCAGGGAATTTGATCAATGCCAAATCTGGAGGAGCTCTAAGATTTTGAGGGATAGCTTTGTAACATTATTGAACTTGGTGCAGTAATCTTGGATAGTTTTTTGGGTGCCTCTTTTCAAGTTTTCATATTCTGATAAAAGGTGGAGAGGATATTTTTTCTTTTCCCAACTATTCAAGAATGTCTGATACAAAGCTTGTAGGTCATTAATACTATTTGCAAGAAGGGCTCTAAACGAAGTTCTAACATCTCCAGTCAAACTTTGTACAAATACCCTCATTCTGACATCATCAGCATCAACCTCATATATTTCAAAATAGTCGGTCATTTTCTTGGTATGTTGTTGAGCCGTGTAAGTGCCAGTACCATCAAAATAAGTGATTTTACTCTGATAGTCTTGGGGCATAGCCCCTAGGTTGGCAGGTAAGTGCAAAGGAGTATACCTATTTGCCATGGTTGCAGGAACATATGTGACAACTGGTGTGGTGGGGATGACAATGCGAATGTGAGTTGTAGATGGAGGGGTGGAAGGGGTAGCTTGAGGTTATGAACTCTGAGGTGTTGATGATGAACTTGGAGAGACTGTAGTGATCACAGAAAGGTTTGGTGTTCCTTCAGAGGTAAGCTCTGACTGAAAGGAGTTATGAAAATGTTTGTCAAGGTGTGAAGTGACAACTTCAAGTTGCAAATTTTCAATAAATATTGGATCATGAACTGTGTGGGCTAACCCAGATTCTAAAAAGGTTACAAATAAAGATGTTTCAATCCACTCATCAAAAGGATCGTCATTAAGATAAATCCACTTCACAGGGCAGGATCTTGATCTGTATAGAGGCCGAGAACTAGCAGAACTATCTTGGCTCTCTTGCCTCCTAATAATCTTAGGAATTAGATTAGGATTTTCAAATACAGGTGGTGGATTTGGATCAGGATTAGATCTGGTGTAATGAATCGTTTTTGAAACCAAGTTTCTAGGTATATTTTTGGGTTTTTCTCTAAATGGGTTTGACAATAAAACTTTAATAATCTCTTTAAGAAGCTTTTAGATATGGGTTTTGAAATTTCTTAGAGACTTATTTGATAAGAGGAACTGATCAAGTATTTGGAACCAAAGTCCAATCGATAAACTAGACTGGAGATAGACTAAAGAAGAATTTATTTACTTCTGTAATTGCAAAGCAAAAGCATTACAAAGGCTACCTGGCCAACTTCAGGCTCCGTCTGTAGCTTAGAAAGTAGACAATAGTAATTAATAAATTATTCAGGTCCCCAGCGGAGTCACCACTATGTTATCACTCAGGCTTTCCCAGAAGTTGTAAGAAAAAGGAAAGGAGGCCGAGGTAACCACAAACTAATCTTTTAGATATATATTCTAGCCAATCTGCATCCAGAGAGGGTTCTCTCTTTAAGTTTTAACTTTGTTTTTTAAAGATATTAGGCTAGTTGTGAAGTTTAGGAGTTTTGTTTGAGTTTGGGTGGTGAGATTCAATATCAGAGGGGTAGGACTGGCTAGTTTAGGCCATTGGGCTAATGGAGTCAAGGAAGATGGCTTAACTAGACTTGGTTTCTTAAAAAAATATGGTTTTACAGAGCAAGATGGTCAAACAAGGAATAAATAAAGATTTTAAATAAATGGAATGATTTCAAAATGGGTGAAGAGAAATTAAGAATCCTTCAACCTATTTGAAAAGGGAACTTAAATTAATTACTAATAAAGAGCAGTTAAGTATTCTTTAAGTAATAATCAAAGTGAAAGAAATAGAAAATAGGAGAAGTCAAGGTTTCACTGTTTATTCTAATTAAGAAGAAAACATAAAGAATAATAACCTTTGAAGACAAAGTGTAATAAAGCATATTCTGAATTACTCCTTTTTGTTTATCATTTAGATATGAACATAGATGATATAAGAAACAAATAAAACTTTAAAACACAAGGTATAGATGAGTTATTGATTCGGTGTTTGATTCAAGAAATCTCTGGAAAGTCCTTTGCCTCAGTTATTTATCCAGTAAGCCATACGAAAGTTTGATCCAATTAGCACTTTATTCCAAAAGACCAATATTACAACAATGTATATGAATCCACCCTCAATACTCCAATTGAGGGAGTATTTATACAAAATATTTCACACAAAATATCTCATAACATAGTGAGATATATTCTAGTGATGACTAATCATTTTTTACAAAAAAATAGAGACAAATAGTCTCGAAGATAGGAGAAGGGTAAACTGATGTTGTGCTATTCCTATTTGTGCTGAGTGTGCTAGAGGCAGGCCCTTTTATTTGGCTTGTTGTTGTCTTCTTTAGTAACTTCGTGCTGGATGCCCTGCTTTGACTAATACTCTTTACTTGTTCTAACACACTTCGACCTATTTTGATCCTTGTTTACCTTTGTTCATCTTACTATGGTAAATAGCCCAAAATTTACCTTTTATCAAAGATAAAATTTACAAAATTTCTAACATGTCTTCCCACCATTTTTGCTCTGGCAATTTGTGCTTTTGAAGTTTCCTCAAAGTTTCATCAGTCTCTGTATATCTGAAAAAGTTATGCTGAATTGTGAACAAGTGCTTTACCTCATGCTCAATATAGAATAAGTTCTCTAAGCTCTCATAGAGAACTCGGCTTGTGGAGAGTGCTTTTATTCCTGATGCACTTGTTGATGAGATAGCTTGATTTCCAGCATACTTATTCAACTTGTCCACATAATCAATATGCTTCATTAATCTGTCATTAATGAGCAAAGGACTTGGTAGCCCTTTATTCTACAAAACTATGATCTTCTCCATAAAAGAATTAATTTCCACCTGCATATCTTGGCATCTTCTCTCTAAGTTCTGCATCAAAGTTCTCTTGGTTAGAACACTTTTGATTTCTAAAATGGTGTCTATCCTATCTGAGATGCCAAGTTCTTCCAGTTGTTCTTTATTTTTTTTATTGAAAAAATGTATAAGCCGGTTGGCTTCATCTGGCATTTTACCTAACTGTGCTTTTGTCTGTTGAATTGCTCCATGTGCTGCTTTCACTAAATTAATCTGTTCATAGATCACTTGGATAGATGGCCACACATCATTTATAGATTGAATGATGTTGGCCCAAAGGAATTTCTTGATCTCTGCCAGGGGCTTTTCGAAGGTGAGATCTTTTTTTAATGTTTTTACTTTATTTTTTAAAGCTTTGATCTCCCTTGTTTTCTCCACAACACTTATTTTGTAAATATCATAATTTCTTTCAGCCTTAGCCAATTGCTCTTTTACCTGCTTTAATTTTGTAACTTGTAATTTCATGTTTTCCATGGTTTTTATAATTTCTTCTGTACTCAAATTAGTACTGCTGCTTGGTGTTGTTCCTGATGTTGATATATCTTTGATTACCTCTGCTATGGCTGCTGGGACATTTGAAGCTAATGCTATTCCATGTGTAGAAGGGACTGCTGTTGAGATTATGGGGATTATATCAGGAGGTTGAGAGGTCGACTCTCCCTGCTTATCCTTCAGTGTTTTTTCCAATGCCTACTCTGTGTCATTCAATCTCTCATTAAGTTTCAAGAGGAGGTCCATCATCTCTTCTTTAGATTTTTGTTGTATAACTTCTGCTGTCTGTGGATGCCTTGAAGGAGGTAGCTGATCCAGGTGGATATTGGTGGCCACCTACCAAGTCCATCTGGACCCCCATCATTGTCTCTTTCAACATTTTCAGTTTCCTTAATTATAGCACAACTTACTATTTTT